>WNGS01046248.1:0-17437 GCA_020271785.1 Procambarus virginalis | reverse complement strand
TCCTCTTTACTCTTAATTATATTTTAATGAAATGTTTGAACTTTCTCAGGACAATCAGATTTTGTCTTTGTAAAAGGATGTAAAAATGTACATGCTTACATTTTTTTTTCCTAAACTTTTCTCGAATTGTTTCCTAATGTTTCGGATGATACATTCTCCTGTGTTACATCGGTGGAAAGAATACAAGCTACATCCATCTGAGGCCGTTCACTCACTCTCAGAACGATCGCCTTTCGCACCATTTTATTTTTGTTTAAGTAACAGATACTTTTGAACTGCAAAAATATATATGCCGCCAACTATAAACACAAGGAACTGTAATGCGAGGCACACAACTAATGGTACGAAGTAACTTGTATAAGGCTCATAATGTCGCTGGTTGATGGGCTTAGGTAATGTGGTCATTACTCTCAGGTTACCAGAGTACCTGTTAAGGATCAGTGTAGCTCCAGGAAGCATGACGACACTGTCTTCCAGTGTCGTATTTATCGACGATTCATTCAAGACGACGTTGCCTTCGTTAATTAGCCCTTGTGAGGCAATATGATCCACAAATGATTTCAGAGTTGGAAGATTTGACTTTCTAAGTGCAGTTCATGAGTGTTTTCTATTTGGGTTGAGATGAATCAACGAACGTGTGGGAAATTTTTACCCACCATATCTAATAATCATCTAAGAAATGTATTATTTCTATATCATATCAATATCATATCAAATCATATCTATATCATATCTATATCAAATCTATATCATATCAGAATCATATCAGAATCACAATAGATTCACTATATAGCTTGATCCTAGATGATGCCACTATGATCACGTACGCCATAGGGCCCTATAGATGCCTACGTGACTTAGTGCATGTTCTCTCAAGGATCCAGAAGCTTCTAGAAGGATTTGTTAATTAAAAATTTATTGGAACATGACGTAGTATCCGGTAGAGATAAAATCGAATCCTTATTAAGAGTCAGTGGTATTATCAAGTACTACTTATAATCTTTAAATCCTATATCATATTTTATTATAATCACATCTTATCTCAATCATAAGTCTAGACTGTAAAAATAATCAATCAATATTCATTGTAAGCTAACCCCTTTTTCAAGGGGGATGGGGGAGGCATCTCGGGAGAGAAGCGCCCACCACAGCCCGCGGGCAGAACGTATGTTTACACAACAGTGTACACGTGACGGTCCCTTAGCGAACATTTTCAGCTCAAGGACACCTTATCTAATATCATTATCACCAGTGAACACTCTCTAGAACTGGGGGAGTACCTGGACAATATATCAACAAGGAAAATCCTAGAACATTTATATAAATAAGTGTGAGTGGAGCATTTAGTGACGCGGTCTCCACCTTCATCCCTAATCTCATCCCTAATCTTCATTGTTATCTTCTGCAACGCAGTCCATATCCGTAGCAACGCTACTCGTATCAAACAGCAACGCTGTAATCTAAAATATCGTGCCTAAACTCGCCAAGAGAGTTCTTCAGTCTGGCACACTTGTCAGACAGGCACCCGGCTTCAGCTAAGTTTATTGAATGTTATTACTGTAGCGTATTAGTTGGCCAATTAAAGCTAGTATAACATTAATATTCTATAAGACTGATAGTCGGTAAAAAGGCGAGGCAACGCCTCATATTTCTGTGAGTTTATTATTAATATTGTGGTACAGCAGAATCTTATCCAAGCTCTGAACCTCATGAGTGTCCAGTGTCAGAGAAGATTGTCACAATAAGTAAACAAATAATCATGAGTGTCCAGAGTGTAGGAAGAGATTCAACAAGCTGACTGTATTTAATCATATACATTGATCATATACATTGCATATACTTGAATATATAAATTAAGTTAACAATTGCTTGCTTAGTTATTTTTTAAGTAATCATATAAGTTCATTTAATTGAATATAATTTAGTACTCAGTAACAGTACTCAGACCATATTTAGGTCATTTATCATACTTTACAATTTACAATTTAAGTTGTTTAAAGTATAAGTGTATTGGCTGTTAATTGCTAAGGTGCTAGGCTAGACTGTGTATGTTTAAATCTCTGATTTAAACAGAGCCAGTGTTCAGTTATATAACTGAATTTATAAAATCTTATCCTTGTATAAAATACAAGCTGATGTGAGATACCTGTTGGCAGGTGGACGTGGAACTGCAATCAACCTATCAACTAATTCACTCACCCCACCTGCCCCTTACAGCCCATTATCTGTCATTAGGAAAAGAGGAGCTAGGATTTACGACCCTAGCTAGAGATTTTAGTTGAATTAATTTGCATACAGTAATTTTTTAATTTAGTTCAGTACAAGTCCCTGGTAGTCTCCTCTTATATCAATCACAGCAGGTTTTTCCCACATTTTTGGTCCTTCGAACCTAGATAGTCTAGAAACTAGATAATTATTGGTCCTTTAAACCTAGATAGTCTATAAACTAGACTATATTATTCCAGCAAATACATAAGAAACTTCTTGATTTTGCATTGGAATAATTTTTACATATTCTAGCCTAACCTAGCTATCAGCCAATATTTATCATAGCTATATATCTAAGTAAACAAATTGTTTGCAGTGGCTTAAGCCACCATATCCATTAACTAGTAAGCATTCATATATTAATTGTGCTGTGTTAAGAAACCACAGTACTTAATCTATCAGTGTCAAAGACAACTGCATATTAATCATATATACTATTATCTACCTCACTTGTGGTAACATACATACATATTTAAGTGTATTATCTAACATTATCTCTAATCAACTGATTTTCAGTGCTGCTCATTACATAATATTCTTTAAAAAAGAATTTTTATCACTGTATGAGCATTTCATTACAAATTATCCATAATCAACTATATCAAACCCTATTACAGGTAAAACCAGTAGGCATTCTACTGTATTTTATCAAGCAACTATTAGGGTAACAGATCTTGTAATAACTTTGCAAAAATAGTGACATTTACTATTTTTAAAAAATTATTACAGGATTTACCAACTTGGTGCATTCGGGTCACAAATCAAATTATCACAGTACTTTTGATAATTGAACACCTGCTACAACCAGATTCCAGGGAGGAAATGAAGGACGATCTTTGGAATCATTACCTAAGTAGACAGGAAAGCTCATTTATCAAAACTCATTAACATCACAAATATTTATCAGAAAAAAGAAAATATCTCGGAATCTCCGAAACTCGGAAAAGGTCAAAATGGCTGACAGTATTCCACCAGCAGCTGAAACAGGAAATAGGAGGACACTTATTGGTCTACAAAATCACCTAACTCAACTGATTGACAAATGTCAAAAGTTGGCTAGACAACCATCTCCTGATTTAATAATTCTGAATAACAGAGTAAAATCAGCTGTTGAAAAGTATGAACAAATCAAACGCCATGCAGAGATTTATCTAACAGAAATGGCTACTGCAGATTTATCCCGAAGGGAACTTCATGAAATCATTGCTGAAATGACAATGTATGAAGATAAAATCCAAGATCAACTTGATCCTTTAATCCAACAAATATCTCGAGCAGGAACCCAATCCAATGTGAGCTCATCCACTCAACAGAGCAATGCAACTATTACACATATAGCAGCAGAGCTCCCAAAGGTACATTTACCATATTTTGAGGGCAAGGATGAAGACGATTGGGATACCTTCTGGAGAGCCTTTGATTCTATAATCAACTCCAAAGCTTCTCTCAAAAAAGCGACAAAGTTTCAATATTTACAAGGCCAGTTACAGGGAGAGGCAAGGCAGGTCATTGCTAATTTGTCATTAACAGATGATGATTACGACCATGCCTTACAGTTGTTACAAGATAACTACAGTGATAAGGAGACTGCAATTGCCCGTCTCTCATACAAATTATTGGATTTACCCGCTCCAAATAAAAGTTATGAATCACTACAATCATTTCGATTGTCTATAGAATCAATCATCAAAGCCCTCAGTACAAAAGTACCTGTAGCAAGTGCAGAGTGGCTTACAAAGCTAATCATTCAAAGGAAACTTCCTAATGAGGTCATAGACAGCCTATGTACCCATTATAACACCAACATCTTATCACAAAGCCAAATCTTTGATGGACTTCGAGCTTACGTACAAAGATTACGAAGCCGAGGAAAACTTAGATCTCAAGAAAAAATCACTAAAAGTGAATCCACGGACAAAAACAAAAATGTCCAAACTGGCAGTCCAAAATCAAGGCAACAAAACTCCTCTTCTGCAAAGTGGAAAAAGAGTAATGTTGGCTCTTATGCTATATCCTCCACAGTTAACAGAACTGTAGGAAATCAAGCTCCCAAGACAGATAAGACAAAAGGAGCAGCAAGTGCCCCAAGATGCTTATTCTGTCAAGAAGCACATAGCATTTATCAATGCACAGTTTATGAAGGCCGTGCCAGTCGAATCAATCGACTGAAATCTCTGAACAGGTGCATCCGTTGTCTACGGAAGCACGATACAAGTGAGTGTAACACTCAATTGCAGAACTGCCAATATTGTAATAAAAGTGTACATCACACAGCACTCTGTGGTGATATCAACACTCAATCCAGATCACTTGCTTCCAATAATCAATCTTCATCTCAGGCAAAGCCAAAAGATGATACCACAACAGCAGTACAATTCTGTACAGTAATGAGTAATGTCAATGCCTCAGATACAGAAATTGTTACAACTGCCATATTGCCTACAGCACAGCTAAAACTGTGTAATGAAGGAGTTTGTATTCAAACTAGAGGCTTTTTTGATCAGGGTTCACAGAAAACCTTCATCAGTAAAAAGATGGCAGAAGATTTACAACTTAAATCTTCAAAGCAAGTATCTACATCCATATCAGGGTTTTTTACCAGTTCAGGTCATAGAACCTTTCCGGTAGTACAACTCATGGTCTGCCTGGGTACATCCCAAAGGACAGTCGAAGCCATAGTAGTTGATAAAATTCCTACTGAAATGGAAGTGACTGGTCTGGCAGCCACAATTAAATTCCTAAAAGAAAAAGGAATTCAATTAGCAGATCCTCGGCTCGATTCGGATTACATAGGAGATATCGGAATCCTGATTGGAGCTGACTATTATCATCAATTCATTCTGTCAGAAGAATGTATGGGTATGAAAATACTCAAATCAGCAGGAGGCATATTGTTGACAGGACCTATACTAGATCTTGAACCTTCAACTCCTGAAAAATCACATCATACAGAAACTGTAATCATGGCCTGACTAGGCAAAGATCAATCACCCCTTAAAATCCCCCACATGATTGATGATGGATTGGAATCTGTACATCAATTGTGGGAACTTGATGCTATAGGAATAATTCCTGATCAACCAAGTCCTGATGATGTCTGTGCATACAATCAGTACTTAGAAACTGTACAGTATCATGATGGACAGTACTGGGTAAGGCTACCATGGAAAATCAACCATAAAACCTTACCTACCAATTATCACATGGCTTATAGTCAATTTAAATCTCAATTAGCAAAGCTAAGAAAAAGGCCTGAGCATTTAAAACTCTATCATGAGATTATAGCTCAACAATTACAGAATAAATTCATAGAAGTCGTGAAACACGACAATAAGCAAACAGGCCATTTTTTACCACACATGGCTGTAATGAGAGAATCAAAAACAACTCCTTTACGGATAGTTTTTAACTGTAGCTCTAAATCTGGACCCCAAGGAACCAGTCTAAATGATTGTTTGCAAACAGGTCCAAGTCTAACTCAGAAATTGTATGACATACTGTTGAAGTTTAGACTTAATAAATATGCATATTCAGCAGATATAAGTAAGGCCTTTCTAAGAGTCGGCTTGCAGGAAGAAGATAGAGACTTCACTAAGTTTCTATGGGTAGAGAACCCAGAAGATATCAATAGTCCTATAGTGACTTTCAGATTCTCCTCAGTTCTTTTCGGCGCGACTTCAAGTCCATTCTGTTGCAAGCAACTCTAGATACTCATCTGAAAAAATCATCAAGTCCCTATAAGGCTGAAATCAGTCAGAATCTATATGTAGATAATTTTCAAGGGACAGTTAACAGTACTACTGAACTGTTACAATTATATCAAGAGGCCAACAAGGAGCTACAAGGTGCCAACATGCCACTACAATCTTGGGCCTCTAATAATGCAACATTGAATAATCAAATAGCAAGAGATTACCCTGAATATCACGTACCAGAATCACAAAAGGTGTTAGGTATGGAGTGGGATTTAATCTCGGACATGATCTCGATCAAATCCGTGCCAGTAAATTATTGCATTGCTACAAAAAGGGATTTGCTTTCACAAGTTAGTAAAGTGTTTGACCCACTTGGTCTACTAAATCCTTTAACTATCAAGTGGCGTTTACTGGTGCAAGAAGCTTGGAAGTCTAAAGTTGGTTGGGATGATCCACTACCACTCCAGTTACAAAAAGCTTGGATGGAAATGGCTCAAGAACAAACTTTAGTCGACAAGATAATCTTTCCGAGACACATAGTCGAGGAAAATGATGAAGTAACACTACATGTATTCGCAGACTCGTCAGCCAAAGCTTTTGGAGCTTGTGCTTACTTAGTGACTTCTAATCAATCATATCTTATCACCTCTAAGGCCAGAGTCGCTCCATTAAAAAAGAGGACTTTGCCTCAGATGGAACTAACAGCACTGCTAACAGCCACACGCTTAGCTGTGCATATCAAACAAGTCTTGTCTACCATGAACATCAAAGATGTCATTATATGGTCTGACAATGAAGCTGTTTTACAATGGGTACGAAACGACAACTGTCCGACTCCCTATGTAAAAAATCGCGTCTCGGAAATTAAAGAAATTTCCGCAGGCTTTCAATTGTTGCATGTACCAACAAAAGATAATCCAGCTGATCTCTTATCAAGAGGTATGACGTTTAAACAATTTGCAAAGGCAGATATTTGGTTTTATGGGCCTAGATGGTTAGTGAATGGCAGTTGGCCTGAACAAAAGCCGCACGTCATCACGACACAAACCATAACTACCACCAGGCAGCAAGCTCAAATATCAGTCTTGGATTGTACTCGTTACTCCTCGCTCATCAAATTAATCAATGTAACACAGAACGTGTTTCAATATCTCAGGAAAAAAGGTATAAAATACACTTTTCCTGATGCACTTATCTATTGGGTAAGACAAGCCCAGACAGAAACTTATGGTAAGAACTATGAAAATCTTCCGCATAAGTTAAAACACAATCTCGGTCTGTGGATAGACCAAGAAAATCACAACATTCTGCGTTGTGGAGGGAGACTTAAACACGCAGATGTTAATCTAGATACCGTGCATCCATGGCTTTTACCAAAAAATCATTGGATCACCAGGTTGATTGTGTTACATACACATCAACAAATCATCAAACATGGAGGAGTGTTAGACACACTCACACAAATCAGACAACAGTACTGGATTCCTCAGGGAAGACAGTCAGTCAAATCAATCTTGAAAAATTGCATGATATGCCGAAGGTACGATGCAAAAACTTGCTCTTATCCAGGGCCACCACCTCTACCAAAAGAACGTGTGGTCCATCTACATCCTTTCGAAACGACCGGAGTAGATTATACAGGAGCAATATATCTAACAGGGACTCCAGATAAGCAACCTATCAAGGCATACATCTGTCTGTTCACCTGTGCTACCACCAGGGCAGTACATTTAGAGGTAACACCCGATATGACTGCTCAATCATTTATTCAAGCTTTCCGCAGATTCGCAGCACGCCGATCATGCCCCAAGCTGATGATTTCAGATAACGGAGCAAACTTGGTAGCTGGAGAAGCATGTCTACGGGAAATCTGTTCCCATCCTGCAGTTACTTCCACACTGGAACAGCGTCATTGCAGATGGAAATTTATCCCTCCAAGAGCCCCATGGCACGGAGGATTTTATGAACGGTTAATAGGAACTGTCAAAAGATCCTTGAGAAAATCTCTACACCGTCAGAAAATCAATCTTCAAGAACTCCAGACAGTAATCACGGAAATAGAATCAAGGGTGAATAACCGGCCGTTGACTTACTTGTCTGATGATCCTACTCAACATGAGCCATTAAGTCCTGCACACCTAATGTATGGAAGACTTCTGACTCCAGTACCATCTCTAGTGGATGATGAGATCAGAGATCCCTCATATGTGAGTCAGAGCGAGTTGGTTCAGGGGTATAAGCATCTGTCCAGCATAATCCAAAAATGGAATGATGTTTGGACAAAAGAATATCTTACATCTCTACGAGAACATCACTATGGGGCCAATGTCCCACATAATATATCTAATCTCCAACCTGGCGATATTGTCTTGGTAGACAGTGATGGCCCTAGGGCTGACTGGCCATTAGGTAAAGTTGTCTCAGTCCATCCAGATAGCCAGGGGATTTTGAGAATAGTCAAGATCCTGTCTAAAGGAACAACTTCCCTGAAGACATTGGACAAACTCATCCACATGGAATCAGTGAGCCAGCTGCAGTTAGATCCTGAGAGACCTCAAGACCTTCTAACTACACATGACCCACAGACTCCTAACAGGCACAATCGTCCACAACGGACAGCCGCACAAAAGTGCAAGCAAAATTTGCACTTGTATTATCAATCCGATGGAGAGTAAATAAATACATATGGTTACTACTGTCCTTAGTATAGGACTCTGTGCCAGTTCTCTCCCTCTGGAAGATGTGGGAAATTTTTACCCACCATATCTAATAATCATCTAAGAAATGTATTATTTCTATATCATATCAATATCATATCAAATCATATCTATATCATATCTATATCAAATCTATATCATATCAGAATCATATCAGAATCACAATAGATTCACATATAGCTTGATCCTAGATGATGCCACTATGATCACGTACGCCATAGGGCCCTATAGATGCCTACGTGACTTAGTGCATGTTCTCTCAAGGATCCAGAAGCTTCTAGAAGGATTTGTTAATTAAAAATTTATTGGAACATGACGTAGTATCCGGTAGAGATAAAATCGAATCCTTATTAAGAGTCAGTGGTATTATCAAGTACTACTTATAATCTTTAAATCCTATATCATATTTTATTATAATCACATCTTATCTCAATCATAAGTCTAGACTGTAAAAATAATCAATCAATATTCATTGTAAGTAACCCCTTTTTCAAGGGGGATGGGGGAGGCATCTCGGGAGAGAAGCGCCCACCACAGCCCGCGGGCAGAACGCGTATGTTTACACAACAGTGTACACGTGACGGTCCCTTAGCGAACATTTTCAGCTCAGGACACCTTATCTAATATCATTATCACCAGTGAACACTCTCTAGAACTGGGGGAGTACCTGGACAATATATCAACAAGGAAAATCCTAGAACATTTATGTAAAATAAGTGAAGTGGAGCATTTAGTGACGCGGTCTCCACCTTCATCCCTAATCTCATCCCTAATCTTCATTGTTATCTTCTGCAACGCAGTCCAATCCCGCTAGTAGCAACGCTACTCGATCAAACAGCAACGCTGTAATCTAAAATATCGTGCCTAAACTCGCCAAGAGAGTTCTTCAGTCTGGCACACTTGTCAGACAGGCACCCGGCTTCAGCTAAGTTTATTGAATGTTATTACTGTAGCGTATTAGTTGGCCAATTAAAGCTAGTATAACATTAATATTCTATAAGACTGATAGTCGGTAAAAAGGCGAGGCAACGCCTCATATTTCTGTGAGTTTATTATTAATATTGTGGTACAGCAGAATCTTATCCAAGCTCTGAACCTCATGAGTGTCCAGTGTCAGAGAAGATTGTCACAATAAGTAAACAAATAATCATGAGTGTCCAGAGTGTAGGAAGAGATTCAACAAGCTGACTGTATTTAATCATATACATTGATCATATACATTGCATATACTTGAATATATAAATTAAGTTAACAATTGCTTGCTTAGTTATTTTTTAAGTAATCATATAAGTTCATTTAATTGAATATATTTTAGTACTCAGTAACAGTACTCAGACCATACATTAGGTCATTTATCATACTTTACAATTTACAATTTAAGTTGTTTAAAGTATAAGTGTATTGGCTGTTAATTGCTAAGGTGCTAGGCTAGACTGTGTATGTTTAAATCTCTGATTTAAACAGAGCCAGTGTTCAGTTATATAACTGAATTTATAAAATCTTATCCTTGTATAAAATACAAGCTGATGTGAGATACCTGTTGGCAGGTGGACGTGGAACTGCAATCAACCTATCAACTAATTCACTCACCCCACCTGCCCCTTACAGCCCATTATCTGTCATTAGGAAAAGAGGAGCTAGGATTTACGACCCTAGCTAGAGATTTTAGTTGAATTAATTTGCATACAGTAATTTTTTAATTTAGTTCAGTACAAGTCCCTGGTAGTCTCCTCTTATATCAATCACAGCAGGTTTTTCCCACAATGGTAACATCTAGAAGTCTGCTAACATTATGGATGACCCATAGACGAGCGATTCATCAAAGTTTATACATACTGTGAAATTGGGAGTCAGTGTAGTAACATAATTGGTAAATCATAAATATTGTAAGTTAAGAATCTGATGCATGTGTGTGTGTTGGGGGGGGGGGTTATACCCTTGGTAAGCGAGAGTGGAAAGTAACGTTAGACGTTCTGCGGTCAATGTGGGGGGGGGGGAGGGAGGGGGGGGGGGGGGTCAAATCCACCCTCCAACATCTGGGCATAATACCACCAGCCTCCACAACACTCCATCAGCTGATGCTTGTAGATGCTTCATCTAACCTCACCTATGTCACACATTAACCTACAGTTCCTGTGATATTTAAACTCCTCATCACAGTGGCGTCTCACCAATATAAACTGTATTGGATTTTGTCCCGAAATAGCTATATGCTGACTGGACGTGTATGTATGTATGTATGTATGTATGTATGTATGTATGTATGTATGTATGTATGTATGTATGTATGTATGCATGTATGCATGTATGTATGTATGTATGTATGTATGTATGTATGTATGTATGTATGTATGTATGTATGTATGTATGCATGTATGCATGTATGTATGTATGTATGTATGTATGTTGTATGTATGTATGTATGTATGTATGTATGTATGTATGTATGTATGTATGATGTATGTATGTATGCATGCATGTATGCATGCATGTATGTATGTATGTATGTATGTATGTATGTATGTATGTATGTATGTATGTATGTAAGTATGTATGTAAGTATGTAAGTATGTATGCATGTATGTATGTATGTATGTATGTATGTATGTATGTATGTATGTATGTATGTATGTATGCATGTATGTATGTATGCATGTATGTATGTATGTATATGTATGTATGTATGTATGCATGCATGTATGTATGTATGTATGTATGTATGTATGTATGTATGTATGTATGTATGCATGTATGCATGTATGCATGTATGTATGTATGTATGTATGTATGTATGTATGTATGTATGTATATATGTATGTATGTATGTATGCATGTATGCATGTATGTATGTATGTATGTATGTACTCACCTATATGTACTCACCTATATGTGTCTGCAGGATCGAGCATTGACTCTTGGATCCCGCCTTTCGAGCATCAGTTGTTTACAGCAATGACTCCTATCCCATTTCCCTATCATACCTGGTTTTAAAATTATGAATAGTATTGGCTTCCACAACCTGTTCCTTAAGTGCATTCCATTTTCCCACTACTCTCACGCTAAAAGAAAACTTCCTAACATCTCTGTGACTCATCTGAGTTTCTAACTTCCATCCATGTCCCCTCGTTCTGTTACTATTCCGTGTGAACATTTCGTCTATGTCCACTCTGTCAATCCCTCTGAGTATTTTATACGTTCCTATCATGCCCCCCCTCTCCCTTCTTCTTTCTAGTGTCGTAAGGCATAGTTCCCCCAGGCGCTCCTCATACCCCATCCCTCGTAGCTCTGGGACGAGTCTCGTTGCAAACCTCTGAACCTTTTCCAGTTTCATTATGTGTTTCTTTAGATGGGGACTCCATGATGAGGCGGCATACTCTAAGACTGGCCTCACGTAGGCAGTGTAAAGAGCCCTAAATGCCTCCTTACTTAGGTTTCTGAATGATGTTCTAACTTTTGCCAGTGTAGAGTACGCTGCTGTCGTTATCCTATTTATATGTGCCTCAGGAGATAGATTAGGTGTTACGTCCACACCCAGGTCTCTTTCGCGCGTCGTCACAGGTAGGCTGTTCCCCTTCATTGTGTACTGTCCCTTTGGTCTCCTATCTCCTAGTCCCATTTCCATAACTTTACATTTGCTCGTGTTGAATTCCAGTAGCCATTTCTCTGACCATCTCTGCAACCTGTTCAGGTCCTCTTGGAGGATCCTGCAATCCTCATCTGTCACAACTCTTCTCATCAACTTTGCGTCATCCGCAAACATCGACATGTAGGACTCTACACCCGTAAACATGTCGTTAACATATACAAGAAATAGAATTGGTCCCAGCACCGATCCTTGTGGTACTCCACTTGTTACTGTTCGCCAGTCCGACTTCTCGCCCCTTACCGTAACTCTTTGGCTCCTTCCTGTTAGGTAGTTCCTTATCCATGCTAGGACCTTTCCCCCTACCCCCGCCTGCCTCTCGAGTTTGAATAGCAGTCTCATGTGCGGTACTGTATCAAAGGCTTTTTGGCAGTCCAGAAATATGCAGTCTGCCCAACCATCTCTGTCCTGTCTTATCCTCGTATATACATATATACATACATACATACGTATATACATACGTATATACATACGTATATGTATATACGTATGTATATACCATACGTATATACCTCTCCATACGTATATACATACGTATATACATACGTATATACATACATACATACATATATATGTATGTATGTATGTATGTATGTATGTATGTATGTATGTATGTATGTATGTATGTATGTATGCATGTATGTATGCATGTATATATGTATGTATGCATGTATGCATGCGTGTATGCATGTATTTATGTACGCATGCATGCATGTATGTATGTGTGTATGTATGTATTCCCAATCACGTTAAAGACTCCTCCTCTATCATCCAATTTAAGAGAAAAACAACTATGTACTAAATAATCAACACCTTGTAACTTTAATTATGCTGACCTTCCTATCTGTATTCAGACTGTGCCTACCATCATTATAGGTGATTATAACTCTAGGCATAGGAATTTTGGTAATTCACAGTTCAATAATCGTAACGGCAACCTACTGTTGTCACTATTAGGTAGTCACGATGATGCACAGATTGTGGGTGACCTTGAACCGACGCATATCTACGAAGGTATTCTTGATCTATGTCTCGGCGTCAACGTCTCCCACACCGTGTGCGCCTTGTCAATAGTGCCAGATATGGCGTCTGATCATCTGGCCATATTAGCCACTGTAAGCATTGGCAGCTCTATCCTCCCCGGCGGAGTGTTCAAGCGGAAGAGGCTGGCTGTGCCCATCGATCAACGAGACAATTTTGTTGCTCATGTGCCAGAATGGTACAGTTCATCTGAGCCTTCATCAGCTGAAGATTTTAACAATGAGCTCACAGATACTATCGACCAGTTTATAGAATCACTTGATCCATCGTCCAGGCCACGTAACCCAAATTACACTGGTCATAGCACTTATGCTTATTACAATGATTCTAAATTGCATGCACTAAAACGCACTGCCAGAATAATTGGACTAGCTTATAGAAGGACCGCACTGCTGAAATGCTTCGGCTCTTTCAAGCGGCTCTGGCTGAGGCCAGGGAACGTATGGTGGAGCTGAGGCAGACAGTTTGGAAACTTTTGTCCGTGGTCTCATTTCTCACACGCCACTAAGTCGGGCATGGAATGATATCAACAAGATCAAAGGGAAAAATGCTGCAGAGATCTCGTACCCTAATCCTCTGCACAGAGCAAATGAGCTTGTTGATGCTTGGGCCATGACTTCCAACTTTGACAGTCTTCCTCTACCCTCACAGAATGAATTAAATAATAGATATACTGATAGGACAAGGCTCCTTGACTTCAAGCTTCATCAAGAGGATGACTGTGACATGCTTCTTACTAAATACGAACTAGATTCTGCTCTACATAAAGGCAAAGCTACATCTCCCGGGGAGGATGGAGTTACTTACGGCATACTGCGTATGCTTCTGCTAGTTCCAGGGAATCCCTTGCTTCAATTGTATAATATGAGCTATGTAACTGGGGAGCTTCCTAAGTCATGGACCAACAGTGTTATTATTCCCATTCCTAAACCTCACCAGCCGAGTGTTTTTCGCCCAGTCTCCCTCACTAGTTGTCTCTGTAAGTGTCTTGAGAGGATGGTTCTCAACCGTCTCCTTTACAAAATTAATAATATGTTGTCTCCCCAGATATATGGCTTTACGCATGGGAAGAGTGTACATCACTGTATTACCACATTCCTCACCCTGCATACTGATAGGTCATATACCACTTTCCTAGATCTTAAGTCAGCCTTTGACATTGCTAACCCACACGTCATTCTGAGAGAACTTGCTAAAATGAATTTTGGAGGATGGCTTCTACGGTGGATAAGATGGTATCTATCCAACAGGAAGTCATCTGTACTGTTCCAAGGGCATAGGGGTGTAACGAGAGATTTTGAACTTGGCACTCCACAGGGAGGTGTCCTCAGTCGTACTCTGTTCAATGTGTTAATCAATGCACTTTTAAACTTAGTAACTAAAAGGTCCAGCGAACACATTAGCTATGTGGATGATATACTGATCCACACCAATGGGTATACCAACACCCAAAATGTTCTGAACTCTGTATTGTACACATGTCAGGAACTATGCTTAGTCATCTCAGTAGAGAAAACAAGATCTGAACCGACACCCACCCAGACGGGGTGGCCCCGTTCGCAAAATACAGTTGGATGATGGCTCTCTGCTCGACTATGTTACCAGATACAAATACCTTGGGCTTGAGGTTCTACTGTACCGCAATGTTTTAGCCAGACTGGGTCGCCAATGTAGAGGTTCCGTGCTCTCAAGGCTGTGGCAGGCAAACACAACTGCACCGTACAGTGTTATATATTTATTTCAGTTTGAACAATTTTTAATATTAAAGGATAAATCCTTTAATTGGTTGAAATTGGTTTTAACATTCGAAATCTAATTTGTTGATGTTAAATAATATAAGGTTCAAATTTATTAAGATACATACTTTAAAAACTATTTCTATTTGATACCAACAGTATCACGTTAAGAGAAGCGTCTCGCCTTGCTAACCCAAGTATAAAATATATAAAGAAACGGTGCAACTGTACTGCTATCTGCAGTACAAATACATGTCCCTATTTAAAGAAAAAATAAACTGCACCAATCACTGCCACTCCTCACACCAATGCAACAATAAGGAGAGTGATAACAGTGCTTCACATTCGACAACGTTAAATTATTTAACAGATGACGAGATAATGATAATCAACTAAATTTCGGATACTTGAGGCAAAGTGAAATTCGCACCAGTTACCCCATCTATCATCATTCTATTATGCAGGAGGTACCACAAGTATATGGGTCATCCAATAATGCTAGCAGATTTCTAGAAGTTACCACTGTTAGGCTTAGGCTCGGCTACAAGTACTACTGGGAATTTGTAACATCTGCTGATGCAGATTTGACTAAATGTAAACTCTGTCAGCAGAACTATTCGCATACTTTGCGTCATTATATAATGGAATGTGAAAAAAATCACGGAATTTAGAGATAACACCATCAATAGTGTCCCAGAAATGTGTAAGTACTTCATTCATAATGATGTGCTGCCCGAAATCTTAGCGAAGTATCCAAAATTTGTTTACTGTAGGTAATGCATGCACATGACTGTAAAGCTACCGCCCAGTTGGGTGGGTGTGGAGCACATGACTGTAATGCTGCCGCCCAGTTGGGTGGGTGTGCAGCACATGACTGTAAAGTTGCCGCCCAGTTGGGTGGGTGTGCAGCACATGACTGTAAAGCTGCCGCCCAGTTGGGTTGGTGTGGAGCAAGACTAGTAACTGTGCGACTCCTCATAGATGTAAAGTGCCTTGTATAGTGACTGTTGTGAGCCTCTTGTTGAATCACTTGTGACACAAAAGATTACTGATGTGTGTATTTGTGTGGGTGATTAAATATGCATGTGTATGTATATTTGTATACGTATGTATATGTACATGTATGCATAAGTATGTGTACATTAATAATTTTGTAACTAGCGTCAAAAGATTGTTATTTGCTTAGCTAAACGAACTAGAGGGTTCAGTTCCTGAACCGATTATGTGCCTCTGTAATCCTTTACACCACCGCCCACGGGCTGGGTATTATGGGGTGCATAATAAAGAAAGAAAATGAATGGACCGAACCCCACAATTCATTTAGCTGAGCAAGCTACAATCTTGATGAGCTAGTTACAAAATTCACTATAAGTCGTCACATCATAATTGGGTTCGAGATCGACCACAAGTAGTGCATTACATAATTTATCAGTATTGTGCAGCCTGTGATCCCCGCCTGGCTGGATACTGATACCTAGGTAGTTTTCATGTGTCCGGACACCCGCGATAAGGTGGTATTATTTATTTAACTTAAGAGATATTTATTTTAAATGTTGTCACATTAACGGCTACATCTTCCTTTCTTCTGACATAGAGTTTTAAGATTAATTAAATATATGGAAACTAATTATACAATTTATTGGCTGGTGTGCAGGGCTTCACACTCTCAAACTAGCCATCAAGTAACTATCAAAACGCATATATCTTCGTTTTCACTTCAGTTATATTTATGACAAAGGATTTTAAATGTAGCCTATATTTCTACCTTTGTGTGATGACATAAATACTTTCGTTAATTACAATATCTAGATCAAACTAACATTGATTTTCAAAAGGTTGTATATTTTCCATCAATTGAGAGCATCAGCCAAGAAGCCTTCTTTAAAATATGAATATCTTTCCTCACCCAATAAGATCTAATCTCTGAATAAAACGCAAAAAACGACTTGATTGTAACCTATCCACCGCTGCCCATTGGATGGGGGAGGGGGTTATGTGTGGATAAACATATCAATTGTGACACTACTAGCCCTCCATATATGTCAGTTGCTTAAATTATAAACTGTACTTGTGGTCGGTCTCGAGCCCATTGTTGATGTGACAATGTGCATTGACTTTTGTAACTAGCTTATCAAATTATAACTTGCTTGGCTATATGAATTGTGGGGCTCATTCCCTGAGCCCATTATGTGCCTCTGTAACACTCCACTATCGCCCATAGGATGGGTATGGGGTGCATAATAAATGAACTAAACTAAGCTCTGCCTTTTTGATAACATATACAATTTAAGCTTTATTTGTGAATCTTAATTAAACAATATATCACAGAGCCTGTAA
>WNGS01046238.1:0-12470 GCA_020271785.1 Procambarus virginalis | reverse complement strand
ACATGGTTGACATTTTGGGGGTGAGGTAGGTTCATGAGTTAATTAGTTAGTACTTAGTTTTTATCTTAAACTGGTTGTGAGAGGTACAGTTTTGCTGTGCTGGTGAAGAACACCTAAGGTAAATTAAATAATGATTGCGAATCCACAAGAAGTTGACATAATAGCACTAGAGATCTGCAATCAGGATGATAACTTTCCTTAAAGAATTTGACAAACACTTGCTGATAGGACATGAAGTAAATGAGATGTATGTCAAGTTTTGTGAAATATATGATAGGGCACAACAAAATTTATACCTAAGGAGAGATGCAGAACTAGGAAAAGGGGTTTGTTCACAGAAATTGCGAGAGGGCCAGAGACCCAAAACACACAAATGGAATCAATATATAGCAAGAGGCCAAACCCCCAAACATACAAGAGATGCAAAGATTTAGAAACAGCAGCAGCAGTAAGGGAGGGACAGAGACCATAAATAAAGTGTGAAAATTACTCGAGTAAATTTTTTTAACTACTCTCGACAGTGAAGAAACAAATATTCAGACGATTTGTGTTAGAATCATTAATCTTACACTTTCGGTCATATTCAACAACACAAAATATACACACACACACACACACATTCCTGTTGCTGTAGCAGGTGAAGAATTAGTTGTCATCTGGATTTTTCTGAGTTTCGGAGTTTCCGAGATATTTTCTATTTTGATAAAGTGAAAAATTTGGTTTGTCTTCCGAATGCACCATATTGGTAAATTTTTAATAATCTTAAAAATAGTAAATGCCACTATTTTGCAAAATCATTACAAGATCTATTATTCTAATAAGGGTTTGATAAATACAGTAGAATGCCTACTGGTTTTACCTGTAATAAGGTTTGATACAGATGATTGGATATATTGAAATGCTTTTATTGTTAAGAAGCACTTTTTAAAGAGTATTTTGTAATGAGCAGCTCTGAAAATCAGATTACAGATAATGCTACATAATACACTTCATGTGTGTATATGTTACAACAAGTGAGGTATACAGTATAATGGTATTTATGAGCAAGATGTAATTGTGTCTGACACTGTTAAATTATAAACCATTGTAAACAATTTGTTCACTTTCAAAACTTGGGTAATTACGTATGACAGTGTCAGACCACTGAGGAAGAATTGAAACAGAAATTTCCTTAAGTACTTTCATATTTCAATAATACATCTTCAGAAGGAATCATTCCTCCTGAAGATGTATTATTTAAATATTAAAGTACTTACAGAAATTCCTGGTTCAATTCTTCTTTCGTGGTCTGACACTGTCACATTTTTCACCACATGTTAATTTCCGTGATTTACACACAAATACATATACACACACAATATATTATATATATATATATATTATATATATATATATAATATATATATTATATATATATATATTATATATATATATATATATATGCGGAAAAACCACAAAGAAATGCAGAAAGGGGGGGTGAACGTTTCGGCTTTTCAAGGCCTTTGTCAACACCAGACTGGTGTTGTTCACAGTCTGGTGTTGACAAAGGCCTTGAAAAGCCGAAACGTTCACCCCCCTTTCTGCATTTCTTTGTGGTTTTTCTGCATACAAATGATCTGTGTTTAGTGATCGTCATTGCATATATATATATATATATATATATATATATATATTATATATATATATATATATATATATATATATATATATATATATACTATAATTATACAAAAAAACCAAAATTTAAATTATTTTACCTTGTTCCTAGATCCACCAGGCCTGTTTGGGCATGTTTCAGTACTTCAGAAATTTGAAAGGTCACGTCTTCCTCCTTAACTTGCGGATGTGCGTTGATAGATGATTCTGTAAAATTAACAGTTATTTATATAACAAATTCTGTTTAACAAAATATTCTGTGCTGAATTCGGTGCTGAATGTACAACATGGAAAAACAATTTTAATCTGAAAAAGTATCTTTTATAAAGAAATTAGATGAAAATAAAGAGCTGGTGACGCCAAATCAAGTCAACGATCCAAGCGTCAGTTAGGTTAGGTGAGGTTAGGTTAGGTTACGTTGGGTTGGGTTAGGTTAGGTCAACCTAACCTATCATATTTATTCATTACTAATGTATTGCTAGGAAGCTTTGTGAAGCTTGTGTAGCTTGTGGTAATTAGACGGACCCTCATTTTAACAGAAACTTGGCTAAGTAAAGACTATACCCAACTCTACAACTTAGCTGGTTATAAAGCCATTCATAATTGCAGGCCTAATAAAAAAAGAGGTGTTATACCAAAACAGATGCAGAATTAGGAAACAGGATTTCTTCAACAGAAATTTTGAAACTGTTCACAATTTTTGTTAGACCAAAGTTGGAGTATGCAGCAGTTGTATGGTGCCCATATCTTAAGCAGCATATCAACAAACTAGAAAGGGTGCAGACATATGCCACTAAGTGGCATTAACTAAATGCCATTAAATATGCCAATATATTACATAAATATACATACTACACATGCCTACCACCACAAGCTTACACCATCCAGCCTACCTCCACAAGCTTACACCATCCAGCCTACCACCACAAGCTTACACCATCCAGCCTACCACCACAAGCTTACACCATCCAGCCTACCACCACAAGCTTACACCATCCAGCCTACCTCCACAAGCTTACACCAACCAGCCTACCTCCACAAGCTTACACCAACCAGCCTACCACCACAAGCTTACACCATCCAGCCTACCTCCACAAGCTTACACCATCCAGCCTACCTCCACAAGCTTACACCATCCAGCCTACCACCACAAGCTTACACCATCCAGCCTACCTCCACAAGCTTACACCATCCAGCCTACCTCCACAAGCTTACACCAACCAGCCTACCACCACAAGCTTACACCATCCAGCCTACCACCACAAGCTTACACCATCCAGCCTACCACCACAAGCTTACACCAACCAGCCTACCACCACAAGCTTACACCATCCAGCCTACCACCACAAGCTTACACCATCCAGCCTACCTCCACAAGCTTACACCATCCAGCCTACCTCCACAAGCTTACACCAACCAGCCTACCACCACAAGCTTACACCATCCAGCCTACCTCCACAAGCTTACACCATCCAGCCTACCTCCACAAGCTTACACCATCCAGCCTACCACCACAAGCTTACACCAACCAGCCTACCACCACAAGCTTACACCAACCAGCCTACCACCACAAGCTTACACCAACCAGCCTACCTCCACAAGCTTACACCAACCAGCCTACCTCCACAAGCTTACACCAACCAGCCTACCTCCACAAGCTTACACCAACCAGCCTACCTCCACAAGCTTACACCAACCAGCCTACCACCACAAGCTTACACCAACCAGCCTACCACCACAAGCTTACACCAACCAGCCTACCTTATATTCGAACCCCAGTTGGAAACAGACCCAACTATAGGATGGGTTAACCCAAGTATCGCGCTTCTAAAAGGGTCGCCCATGTTGGAAAAGACGAACGCTGAAAGAATATTGTTGAAAACATCTTGATAACTTAATAAACCAAAATATTTATTAGTCAGAAGAAAGACAGAAACGCGATCTATATGTAAAACCTCTATCAGACAAATATTTTAAGTAAAACCGAAGATATTTGTAGTTGTAAAAAGGGGCAGTTTTCATCGCTCGTAGAGCTCGAAAACCGCAGCATTCATCTCAGAACCATGCCTATTTCACGCTGATTCCTTAATAAACATAAGATTTTTATATGTCACAAGAAAGACAGATATATAAGCTTCATTCTAAATACCTTACTATTGTCATATTAAAATTTAAAGCGAAGATACGTGTACTTTTATAATAGCCGAGCTCCGATCCCGGACAGATCGATCGACGGAGCAACTCTCTCAGAACAATGCTTATTTCACGTAAATTTGTAAATAATCGTAAATTTTTTATATGCCTCAAGAAAGATAGGAATATAAGGCTCATTTTAAACACTTTATTATAGACATAATTAAAGTTCTAATTAAGATTCATGTGTTTTAATAGTCGCCGAGCTCCGACCCCCGTACAGACTGAACGACAGAGCAACTCTCTCTCAGAACAATGTTTATTTTACGTAAATTCGTTAATAAACACAAATGTTTTATATGTCTTAAGAAAGATAGAAATATAAGCATTATTTTAAATACATTACATTAGACATATTTAAAGCTCAAGTGAAGATATATATGTTTTTATAGTGGCGTTCAGTAGCTTTTCGGTCATGGAGTGCAGACGCCTACGCACTTGCAAATATATTGTGTAATTAACAAAGATACGCTAATAAAGCCTAAAATATTACATGCCTTCAGAAAGACTGAGCTATAATCGTTATTGTGAGTGCACCAAAGGAAATATATCATGTTGGAGACCAATGATATAGCAATTTAATTTAAGTTTCGACTCCCGCCCGGGCGAGAGAGATGGGGCGACTCTCGCCCATCTATTGGAGATTCTGTTTACCTAAAGACCCAAAGCTACTCAAACCCTCCTAGCATTACGTAAGTAATGAAGTAATATGGTATATTTACTCACTATAATGTGGATGCTGGATGCAGAACATGAGAAAACATAATTTTACTCTGAAAAAATATAATTTCATGACAAAATAAGATGTAAATATGTAATATTTACACTCGCCCACTAAGACACTCGCCTGGCGTTCCGCGAGCGCTATGTCATGGGTTCGTATCCTGGCCGGGGAGGATTTACTGGGCTCAAATCCTTAACTGTAGTCTCTGTTTAACGCAACAGTAAAATGTGTACTTGGATGAAAAAACGATTCTTCGCGGCGGGATCGTATTCCAGGGACCTGCCCGAAACGCTACGCGTACTAGTGGCTGTACAAGAATGTAAAAACTCTTGTATATATCTCAAAAAAAAAAAAAAAAAAAAAAAAAAAAAAAATATCAAAGGAAGTCGATGGTCCAAGTAACACTGTCGTGGAGCGACTTATCCAAGATATATTGCTCTCTGGAAAGTGTTTGCTGGCATACCAGCCTTCTGTGCACAGTGATCCAGTCGTCGAACTTCTCTGCTCAAATTATCGCAAATTTAATTTATGATGTTAACAAGGAGAATGCGTATTTTTAACCAAATCAAACATAACTATCCAGAAAACGTTAAAGATTACTTAAAAATACATGGCTGGAAGTTAAATTGCGTTCGCTACTTAAACTATCATGTACTGTATTTATGTAAAATCTCCCTGTTTCTTCGCACATGGAACCTTACACGCTCTCTGATTTACTGTTTAATAGAGATTCACAAATAAAGCTTATGATTGTATACGTTATCAAAAGGCAGTGACAAAGTCATTTTTGCGTTTTAATCACAGAGATTAGATCTTATTGAGATAGGAAAGATATTCATATTTTAAAGAAGGTTATGAACCGTCGCTCTCCTATCGATAGGAACTAACTTTTTTTGTTATTATTAACAAGCTTAAGTATACACAGCAATGTGTTGCTACCCTATTCTATATGAAAGATTCACAGTTTATATAAAAACTAGCTATAAGTTCATCTAATATTCCCATCTCACAGGATGGTTAGTTTACATGGATCAGGGATAAATACCAGCCTCAATAAAAAAAATCAACTCTGACTAACAATCAGGTGAGAACATAAAATGTAAGGCTGATCTATTAGCCTCCGTTAGCAAAATCTGGGTACAGCACAAGAATATCTTCCAATTCCTAAGTGTATGAAGTAATTACAGAGTTCAAAGTACCTTATACCATTGGCATGAAGTCACTTATAACAGGGCAATCACAGATATGGACACTGCCTTTTGAACGAAAGGCGGTGGAATTTCTGATGGGGAAGGAAGACAATGCGCACGCGTTCCGCAAGGCGCGGTGCGGACAGTCTGGGTGGCATAAATAGCGCGGAATGGGAGGTTTCTCTCTCACTCCGCTCCCGTCACCGTCCGCGACTCAAGAAGCTCCACGCTCAGCGCCGCGCCTCATCGGCACGTGGCCAGTACTCTATACTGCATCTCAAGCAAATGGACCCCATCCCCGCTACCATGGTCCCAGCTCTGACTTTCCATGATCCGGCAGGGGCTCCCTGTCGTACTCAGCAAACCTTAAGGTAAAAGAGTTTCCTGTTCAAGTTAGTCAGGACTTTCCCAGTGCTGGCGTGTGGTTGCGCCGTCCCTCGCGGCCCGTTCGTACCGCCTTAGCTAGTTCCTGGGCATCCCCCTGTTTGCCTGCCTGGGGTTGCAGGTGCGCCTCCAGGTCGGGAATGGTGTGCTGCTTGTCTGCGGCGTCTCTCGTGGCCAGGTTTCGGTGGTCCTGTGCCCCTGGGGCCCGGGCCCTAATGTACGCTCGGTGGAGCATTCGTCCCAGGTGGGCCCTCCCAGGCGTTTATCGGGAGCCCGGTTTGCTGTGCCCCTAGGCTTGCCCTAGGGGCCATGTTTCGCCCGCGCCTGGTCGTGCGTGCACGGCCAGGCTCCCTCTGTGGTCTAGCACCGCCCTCTGTGGCGACGTCACGTGGCTGGTTTCTGTGGACCTGCGCCCTGGGGCCCAAGCCCGGTAGGCGGCGCCCCGTGGCTTGGCGCTCTATAGAGCACTCGCCCCAGGGATGCTTTTCGTTTACTCCTTTGTCTGGCTGGTGTAACTCCCCTCCCAGGCGTCTTCCCTGGAACCCGGTCTGTTGCGTCTCCTAGGCTTGTCCCTAGGGGCAGGGTTCGTGACGCGTTCCTAGTCGTGCGTGTCCGGCCAGGCTCCTGCGAGCGTCCTGGCGTCACCCTGGTGGTGACGCCTCCTGGCCGGGTTATTAGTCGTCTTTGTCCCTAGAGACCGACCCTAGGGGCCCATGCCAAGGTACGTGGCTGGTGTAGCCCAGCCTGTTCGTCCTAGACGTTTGCCTGGCTGGTGTAGCCCAGCCTGTTGGCCCATTACGTTTGTCTGGCTGGTGTAGCCCAGCCAGTTCGTCCTTAGATGTTTGTCTGGCTGGTGTAGCCCAGCTTGTTCTCCTAGAAGTTTGGCTGGCTGGTGTAGCCCAGCCTGTTCGTACCTAGACGTTTGTCTGGCTGGTGTAGCCAGCCTGTTCGTCCTAGACGTTTGTCTGGCTGGTGTAGCCCAGCCTGTTCGTCCTAGACGTTTGTCTGGCTGGTGTAGCCAGCCTGTGCGTCCTAGACGTTGTCTGGCTGGTGTAGCCCAGCCTGTTCGTCCCCAGACGTTTGTCTGGCTGGTGTAGCTCAGCCTGTTCGTCCTAGACGTTTTTCTGGCTGGTGTAGCCCAGCCTGTTCGTAGCTACACGTTTGTCTCGCCGGTGTAGCCCAGCCTGTTCGTAACTTCACGTTTGTCTGGCTGGTGTAGCCCAGCCTGTGCGTCCTAGACGTTTGTCTGGCTGGTGTAGCCCAGCCTGTTCGTCCCCAGACGGTGTCTGGCTGGTGTAGCTCAGCCTGTTCGTCCTAGACGTTTGTCTGGCTGGTGTAGCCCAGCCTGTTCGTACCTTCACGTTTGTCTGGCTGGTGTAGCCCAGCCTGTTCGTCCTACACGTTTGTCTGGCTGGTGTAGCCCAGCCTGTTCGTCCTACACGTTTGTCTGGCTGGTGTAGCCAGCCTGTTCGTCCTACTCGTTTGTCCGGCTGGTGTAGCCCAGCCTGTTCGTCCCTACACGTTTGTTTGGCTGGTGTAGCCCAGCCTGTTCTTACCTAGTCTTTTGTCCGGCTGGTGTAGCCCAGCCTGTTCGTCCTAGACGTTTGTCTGGCTGGTGTAGCCCAGCCTGTTCGTCCTATTCGTTTGGCTGTTTGGCGCCGCACAGCCTGTTCGTCCCAGTTGTTTCCCTGGCTCGTGTAGCCCAGCTCGTTCGTCCCAGACGTTTGTCAGGCTGGCGTAGCCCAGCTCGTTCGTCCCAGTCGTTTGTCTGGCTGGTGTAGCCCAGCTCGTTCGCCCCAGATGTTTGTCTGGCTGGTGTAGCCCAGCTCGTTCGTCCCAGACGTTTGTCTGGCTGGTGTAGCCCAGCTCGTTCGTCCCAGACGTTTGTCTGGCTGGTGTAGCCCAGCTCGTTCGCCCCAGATGTTTGTCTGGCTGGTGTAGCCCAGCTCGTTCGTCCCAGACGTTTGTCTGGCTGGTGTAGCCCAGCTCGTTCGTCCCGACGTTTGTCTGGCTGGTGTAACTCTCAGTAACTCACCAGGTAATGTACTACCACTCTCAGTAACTCACCAGGTAATGTACTGCCACTCTCAGTAACTCACCAGGTAATATCATTGCACTCTCAGTAACTCACCAGATAATGTACTGGCACTCTCAGTAACTCACCAGGTAATGTACTGGCACTCTCAGTAACTCACCAGGTACTGTACTGGCACTCAGTAACTCACCAGGTAATGTACTGGCACCCTCAGTAATTCACCAGGTAATGTACTGCCACTCAGTAACTCACCAGGTAATGTACTGCCACTCTCAGTAACTCACCAGGCAATGTACTGCCACTCTCAGTAACTCCCAGGTAATGTACTGCCACCTCAGTAACTCACACAGGTAATATCATGGCCCTCTCTTAACTCACCAGCTAATGTACTGACGCTCAGTAACTCACCAGGTAATGTACTGGCACTCTCAGTAACTCACCAGGTAATGTACTGGCACTCTCAGTAACTCAACAGGTAATGTACTGGCACTCTGCTGGTGTAGCCCAGCTCGTTCGTCCCAGACGTTTGTCTGGCTGGTGTAGCCCAGCCGTTCGTCCCAGACGTTTGTCTGGCTGGTGTAGCCCAGCTCGTTCGTCCAGACGTTTGTCTGGCTGGTGTAGCCCAGCTCGTTCGTCCCAGACGTTTGTCTGGCTGGGTGTAGCTCAGCTCGCTTCCCAGACGTTTGTCTGGCTGGTGTAGCCCAGCTCGTTCGTCACAGTGCTTGTCTGGCTGGCTCAGCCCCGCTTGTTCGTCACAGACTTTTGTCGTTTTTGCACTTGAGATTATATTGCTTTAGGCTAGCCATTCTCCCTTGTTTATTACTGTTTATTAGCCATTCCATCCCTTGAACTTTAGTTACTCTATCCAATCTTACCATGCACTATTACTATTTAACCTACCTTCCTATCCCTTGATTAATCCCGCTTTAAGCCAACTAATCTTCCCATGTTTATCACTATTTCTTTCGTTTGTTCATCTATATCAAGTACATTATATTACGGTCTATGCTATTATTAGAATAATTATTCCCCTCCCGTTCTCACTGTTCTGTTCTACTCCTACAGGGTAGGCGCAGGACGTAGAGCGGTCTGTCGGCTTGGGTGGGCTACAACATGTTTTATATTTATTTAAGTTTTCCTAATTAATTTATTACATTGTTCAGCTTTCAGTTATGCCCTGTATTTACTTACTAATCCAGTTGCAGAGTTAAGCAGTGTACATTGCTGTGGGATACGCAGTTAATTTGTTTCACTTTTGAGACTATTATTGTTTTAATCTAGACCAACTATTCCATGGATAAGTACTGTTTTAATTATCCTTCTATCCCATGGACATTAGTTTTAATCTATCCAAACTATACCTTGCATTATTACTGTTTATCCTACCCATCCTATACCTTGTATAGTCCTGCTTTAATCTACCCAAGTTATCCATGATTATCACTGTTTACTCTTTATTTGTTCAGCTTAAATTTACTTAAGCAATACGTATTTACTTAATAATACTGTTGCAGTGTTAAAGCAGTGTCCATTTCTAGTGGGATACTCAAATAATTTTGCTTTTCACTTTCGAGATTAATTGTTTGAATTCTTCCAAACTATACCACGATTAATACTGTCTTAATATAATCAAACTATACAATGAATAATACGGTCTTAATATAACCAAACTAACATGAATAATACTGTTCAATCTTACATGAATATTACTCTCTTAATCTATTTAACTGACAGCTTTATTACATTGGTTTTATTACGATAGCTTTGGCTATCTGTCCGGTATTTTCACTCACTATGGTCAATTAACTTTACCTTTGCTTTTGTCTACTGGTGTATGTGACGGTTGCTGGTGCGGCAGCTGGGTTTCCCTGCCTGCTTTTCCTGTTAGTCCTACCGATGCTTACTTTTTCATTTTCCGCAGTGGCGAGAAGCCGGATCACGCAGCAACTGCAACACGGAAGAGGGCTCGGGCGGCGGCGTGCGAGGACAACAGCGCAGTGGTGTGAGGACGCAGCCGGCCTGGGCCAGGACGAAACCCGCCCGTTTCGCCTCCCCCTCCTCGGGGCCTCCTCGGGGGGCTCTGATGTGGACGGCGACTACATTTCCCAGAGGCCCCCTGCCGGCAAAGTGGGGGGTGGCACAGCGACGCAGCCTCCACCCCCTTTCGGCAGACGATTGGACGACGCTTCAGGCGCCTTCGCGCAGGCTCGGATGCCCTCTCCTGACACAAGCCTTCTGGGCATGGGGACCACCGAGGCCGACCCTGCCACGGCTGCTACAGCCGCCCCCCCCCCCTTCCCCAACCGTCGACCAAGGGCCAGGGGCATAAGTCGAGGAGACGTGCGAGCTCCTCCAGTCTCTCCTCCTTTCCTTCCCAGTTCGGTAGCATAGTTGCTCTGCCCCTTGGGGGTTTTCCCTCGCGGCCAGCGGGCACTCGCCCTTCGGGGTGGGGTCCGGCCTGCTGGCCCCTGCGGGGTGGGGGTGCAGCGCCCGTCCCCAATCTGTTCCGCTGTCCGCAGCTACTACTTTGACTTTACTGCCATTCTACTAGTAAGCCCTACCTTAAGTCGGCCTCTGGCCTGGGGTTATTTAGGAAATTCTTTCTCCTTATTCCTTGGCGGCTCGGCCTCTGGCCTGGGGTTATTTTCTTCTCCAAATTCATATCAGGCTTTCCCAGTCAAAATGTAATTTTCTGCCGCCTGTTTATTTCCAGCTAGGGTTTCCATTATGTTATGTTGTTCACTTATGGTGTCCTGACTGTTATACTTAGATTTGTTACATTCGCCTCACTGCTAATTCTAGACAATAGGCCATTAGTCCATTAGTTTTCTGCAGAGTTTGTTACTAGGCTACAAGATTACTTTTATTTTACAGCGGGTGTACATTTTAAGTTGTTTCGTGTACTTTGAGTTAGCCACGGCTATGTTGTACATTTGTTAAGACCTACTTAGAAGCCTGTCTTACTCTGCAGAATTATTTATACTGTATTAATAAATTTACGCCCCATACTGTTTGTGTCTTCCTTCCCCCCCTGATCAGAAGGACACTGCCTTTTGAACGAAAGGCGGTGGAATTTCTGATGGGGAGGAAGACAATTGCGCCCGCGTTCCGCAAGGCGCGGTGCGGACAGTCTGGGTGGCATAAATAGCGCGGAATGGGAGGTTTCTCTCTCACTCCGCTCCCGTCACCGTCCGCGACTCAAGAAGCGCCCACCCTCCTCCCCCTTTCTGCTGGCTGCCAGTTTCCCCGGTTCTGACTACGTCAGTCGTTGTTCCGTACGTCTTTCCTCCCGTTTCACTGGGGATGGGTGGGGGGGTGCAGCGCCCGTCCCCAATCTGTTCCGCTGTCCGCAGCTACTACTTTGACTTTACTGCCATTCTACTAGTAAGCCCTACCTTAAGTCGGCCTCTGGCCTGGGGTTATTTAGGAATTCTTTCTCCTTATTCCTTGGCGGCTCGGCCTCTGGCCTGGGGTTATTTTCTTCTCCAAATTCATATCAGGCTTTCCCAGTCAAAATGTAATTTTCTGCCGCCTGTTTATTTCCAGCTAGGGTTTCCATTATGTTATGTTGTTCACTTATGGTGTCCTGACTGTTATACTTAGATTTGTTACATTCGCCTCACTGCTAATTCTAGACAATAGGCCATTAGTTTTCTGCAGAGTTTGTTACTAGGCTACAAGATTACTTTTATTTTACAGCGGGTGTACATTTTAAGTTGTTTCGTGTACTTTGAGTTAGCCACGGCTATGTTGTACATTTGTTAAGACCTACTTAGAAGCCTGTCTTACTCTGCAGAATTATTTATACTGTATTAATAAATTTACGCCCCATACTGTTTGTGTCTTCCTTCCCCTGATCAGAAAATAGTGTTTTTTGAGTATGTCCGCAGCTTGTTTCACATAGTTTCAGTAGAATATTCACCATTGGGGCCATTCATTACCAGCAGCCACCTGCGATACATACTATTCCTAAAGCCTAATTCTGGCATTACAATGTCACACTGTCAGTGTGACACTAGTGGAAGTTTTTGTGGCTGTCCTTTCATATAATTCTCGGTTCTAAACATGTTTAGTTATTTTAGTTTATATATTATGCACCCCATACCCATCTTGGGCGGTAGTGGAAAGGTTACAGAGGCACATAAACATGTCATATCTCTTTATATCTCTTTCTTTCTGCTTTTTGTGTGTCAGTGACTGCTCTCTTCTTCCCTAATTACCTAAAATATTGCGGCTTTGACAGAAGAAATTGGAATGCCCATATCCCACTCAATTTCAGGCTTATCAC
>WNGS01046234.1:0-10289 GCA_020271785.1 Procambarus virginalis | reverse complement strand
TAGTTAGCATTGTAAATGTGTGCCACGTCTGTGGTAGAACAAAAGTGCTTGGATACCATTGTTTATATAAAAGCACCTGAAAGTTTTAACCAAATTAGCTTATAAATTCTGTATTTGGCTTATGCAAAGTTTCTTTGCAAATTCATAATGATAATGTTCCTTTAAAATCTACCAAATATTAATGTCAGATTCTCACTAATGCTAATCAAGCAAAAAAACAATATAGCTACTCAAACTAAGTTTGTCGAGTACATTAATGGAGAAAGGTACTTTAGACTTTCATGACAATTTTGATCTATATGCAATCATTCAGATTCTTAGCCATAATGATACATTTTAATTATTTTAAACAGATTTGCTTTATATTAAATAGTATTTACTACCACACTCACCCGATTCTGAATGTCAAGCAATCAACACCTTCAATTCTAGGATGGTTCTGGACTTCCCAATCCATATTCTGAAAGAAAAAAAAGCCTACTTCAACTTTCAATTATATTAAAAGATGATTAGTTACCAGTTAATTTGCATTTTGTAACTTTTTTTTACTTTCAATTATGAAATTATCCTTTTATGTTACAAACATTTAGATAACAAATCCAGAGGTTCAAACCTGGAGCCACGAGATCAGTAGACCTCCCAGTTTCAATTCTTTTACCATGTCATGGCACTGTCAGTTAAGGTGCATCTGCAAGCCTCTTTATACATTTGAACCCTCATCACAGCACTTTTAGATTTGTTCATTTGATGCATCGCACTATTGCAAAATTTGCAGATGAAACAAACTTCTACCCAAACAATTAATTGAACACTGAAAATTAAGCAGACAAATTACATTTAAATATAAATTTAATTCTTATAAATACCCTTAACTTTATATTTTATTCAATTTAAGAGTTAACACTCCACTTTACAAATTAAAATTTCCTTTTTATGCTATTCAAAGCAATTCCTGCAAGGACTAAACTGATATTGTACCCTCGCTTGTCAAGGCCTAGACTAGTTTTTATTTTCCCCATTTCCAAGCCCCTTCACAATTTTATTACATCATTTTTACCTCAAAATTAAAAACTATTAAACTATTTATCAGTAAACTTACTTTTGCCCTCGAAAAGTCTCTCATACACAACTGTGCTACTTTATGTAGCATAACTCTGCAATTGTTCTGTACAACGTTCCTGAAGTTATGTTGGAAGGACCTTCCACACCCTGTCAATGGAACATTAAAATTATTAAAGTTTCATTTTGCACACCATTGTTTTTAAAATTAATTGTTTGGCTTTTTTAAGCTACACTAACAAATTACCTACTTCCCCCACCATCTTTCATTTATAAATTATAACAAAGAACTTTTAAGTAAATATTAAAAAGTTTGCTACAAAAAACAATTTCAAATAAAATTTAGTTAGGATTTTCCCCATATTGGTACTACAATATACCATTACTCTTTGGGTACATTATGCATTTCTAACAATCCAGGCAAACTAAGCTTTAGCTAATAACGGTTATTTAATCATAAATGGCAACAAAATGTCAGTTCTTACATTTTCGTACAGCCACTAACATGTGTAGCATTTCAGGCAACAACTTTATCCTACGTTCCCTGGAACACGACTGGGAATTTTAACCATATCTAAACGATTAGTAATGGTTCTCTTTAGTATATACCAAATATTTGTACAACAATGAATTTTACACTTAAACAGGATACAGTTAAAAATTGACACCTAAGATTTATGCTAAATCACAAGCACTTCCCCTTGGGATCAAACGGGAGATTTTCAATTTTAAAAAATGGAAAACTATACCGAGATCTAGATGTATTAACCAATTACTTGTTGCCACATGTAAAGAACTTAAACCATTACTAAAACCTCTTAGATGACTTACCATGACATCTACAGTATGGGCAGTGACAAACTATACATTTGTTATATTAACGTTAATTTTCAACTCTCTTACGTACACCTACATAAGATATCCCAATATACAAACTTCGGTACAAACTTCCTACAATGCCCGATACTTTAAAATTGATGTTGCCGACTATTACCAATGGGTAGTTTATAACAATTAGATTTAAACTACTTTCAAATACAAACATTTGCTACACCAAAGTATTTCTAAAAATTAAGAAGCAATAACCCTTTCACCAAGTTAATCCTCATTATTCTAACAATGTTGTACAGTACTACAACTAAACCAATATTTGCCAAGACATTTATTCAACTTTCAGACTTCAATGCAACAGGAATCTTATCAATGTGGAGAGGTGATTATTCCTTCAATCCCATGCACTACACCATGGCTTACAACTACATCCATGTGTGGATAAAAACTAACCCACTTGTTCCTCAACAAGGTCAACTGACCATGACCATTTATAATCCAGTACGAAGTCAATTACTCAAAACAGATGCCAAGATTATTACGCATTCCAAAACAGCCAAAAAGCTCGTTTTAATTAAGAGCAACAGGTCTCGTACCATGATTCATTTTACAGTAGGTGACATCAGTTAACATGCATAAGGGGGGGCCATACCCAAAGTTATATGCTACTACCAACAATTTCATTTCATTACATTACAGGGGTCATTGCAAATGATGCATCTCCATCTGTCAGATGATTAATTCTGAATTAACACATTTTCGTACTTATTAACCTTATTTCTATTAAACTTACAAATTATGCACTTAAAGTTACTTTAATATTCATAAACTGCTGCAAGTATAACAGGTCATATTACCAAGTTTATGAAACAAAACTTCTCATTTGTACACTATTAAACCAATACAAAAGTATACAAATCCTTAAAATAATTACCATATAATCTTAAATTTCTGATCATGAAATGAAAAGTTGCAAGAATCTAGTAACAATGCACTATCTTGCATTTACCACAAATCTCACCATCTTAGTCTGACATTTAACAGCTGGTCTCATTATGTTGTGTGTAATGAACATTTTACCACAAACTTTCATTTCTGTTATACAACATACTGGTTTTAGTCAAAATTTTTAGCTAGTAAGGACAAGTTAGACATTTCCCATTTTCCTCAAACAATGAATCACCCAAGACCCAGCTATGTACTTCATTGACAATGGAGTATATTTACTACATAGTACATAGATTATTCTGTATTGTACATACAGGCTCAATTACAGTAGCCAGTCTCCTATAACAAGCAAAATTAGTTTCTTCACTTGCAAAAAAAAAAAAAAAAAAACATACAGCATCTTGAAACTTTGGGTTACCTAGACATTGAAATTGCTCTTTTTTAACCATTCCAACAGGTATGGCTACACTCACTGTTAATCAACTTTCAGGAAATTCACTACACTAGAAAATTCTACCATTCAAGATTGTGGACCATAATCTATTGTTAAACTAGTACCACACATTTACTTTGTGCACCATTAATGTTAATTATTGACAATTAGCTTTCTATTACAATTAATACAAAATTGTGAACATGTTTCCTAACCATGCCAAGATACTAGATAAGCCGAATTCTTTGGCCCTTGAAGACTGACATTACATTCAGTGCTACATTACAATAGGCACAGCTTACAACCTTTTAAATATTCAGATAAATATCTAGGAGTTTTAGATGCAACTCACCCAAGGACCATACAAGCCTATGCTACAGTTCCCAATTTTATTTACTCCAGTTAGTTAATAAAACTAATTTTTTACAGCTTTTCCAACACCGAAGCTGGAATATGCAGCCAATCTCTTAGGAAAGAGATCTAAAGATTTCCAATATGAAAAAATTTGTAGTATTGCCACAATTAAAACTAGATAATTACACAAAATAGTAACCAAGTAAAGATTGACTTATTCAACTAAGTACATGTTATATCTGCACCTGGAACCACCAAGTCTGTTCTAATTTTATCTAAATTTAAGGGAACATTAATTACCTACTAGAGCAACTACACTTTGCTAAGTGAAAAATGAGATTATATTTTTCTACATCTAAAAAGGTCTGCACGATTTCATACACTACACTCTGAAAGAACAAGAATGGCAATTCATCACCAAGGTGCTTAGAAACATCAAAATACAGTATGTATTATGGGAATAACTACAGCTTTCCCAAATATCATTTGCACCTACAATAAACTACACTGGATTGTACAGGTAGTTTAACCTAGTAATTAAGCAAAGCCTTTTGGAACATTTGCAGTACATAAAACCAACCTACAGAGGCTTCAAATTCTGATAGAAACTTTATTCAAAAATAAACCAAAGTACACAAAAACACACTTTTTAACATTTAAGACATCCAAGACATGCCCTTTGGATGCCCTTTATGACAAGGGCATCCAACATTACAAAAGATTGTGACCAACAACCACTTTGACCAAACCACATACTAGACGACAACCAAGCAACATCACTGGCTCCGCCTTTGCATGTCTGATCAACACAAACATTAAATTCACTATTACATCAATATTCAACTTTATATACCAAGACATTCATGGATGTGAAGCAGGTGTAGGGAATGAATTAAGAAATACCATAATAAGAGGCAAGTGGAAAAAGCTGATCGATTCTAAAGCCACAGGTGGATATTTTAATGCAAAGTTAACCCTTAGACTAAATACCCATGATTCAACAATAAGTTTAACAAGTTTAAAACTTTCAAACTATACAAATTTTTTTTTGCATAATCGACTACGCAAATGCTCCAACTGTAAATTATCAAAACTTTCAAAGATAATAAAAATTAAAATTTTATTCAAAACTTTACATTTTCAATTCTGAATAAATAATATGAACTATTATTAATTGTTCATTTAATGTTCTCAGAATAACATCTTTTTCATCAAGTTATAGGAGTAATTATTTTTAAAAAATCTTCAAAAAATATTTGTAATGTGGCAATTTGACAAATTACAACTAATTTTATAAAGCTTAAGAAAAAATCCATTCCAATGGGATTTTTATAACAGAGCCGAGCACAATACATCAAATTAATGAGAATCTTTCTAATTTTTAAAATCCACTCTAAGTGGAAATTCTGAAACTAGAGATAGTTGAACTTATCAACAATGAATAAAGGTGGTTCTAATTTGTTAATTTAATTGTATGCTTTAATAAAAATTGTTTGCCATTTGTACTCGAGTGAGAGTTTTAGGTCACTGCCAATATTTAAGCAAGGAAAAAATACCCCCCCCCCCCCCCAGAGAAAAGACTAGGGATAATTATAATCTTTATGATTTAGGGGATATATTTAGGGTATACTTTACACAAGTAAAAAAGCCCTAATATGGTTTAACCAAATTAACCTAAAGAGATAGGATTTAAAGCAGATAAATATAAATCTGCCAAAAAATTAAAAGTTTTGCAAGTTGTGACCACTTTACTAATTTTATTCTATCTTTACAGTTATGAAAATGCAGTGTCCAGGATGTAAAGGTTACAACAATCAAAAATCTTTAAAAGCCATTTTTACATTGATATTTTGGGAACAAATTATGGAAGTAACATTAACATTGGACAATGTATTTATGATATATAACAATAGATCATAGGAACATTATTTGCGCCATGTATTACTATAATAAAGGCACCAACTGTATATCCACTTTCTGGACAATACTATTGTTCTTTGAGCATAGGGCAGGTGCTTGCATCTATTACTGCATAATCTTTCAGTTTCAATTATTAGAAGCTATTCATAAAGATAACTTTTTGCCAAATTTCTTCCAAAATCAATTTCTGAAAATATTTACAAAAGTTCCACAACACTTAAGCCAATAAGTTGGAGATTTAACTTTTTTTTTAAATAAATATTTTTCACTACTATGTCTCCTATATTTGCAGTAATATGTACAGTTTAAGGGTTAAGGAAACTTAACACGAAGTGTGCCTCTAGACCAACCAATACATACCTAGATTGAAATTTTGCAGATGTTGCTCCTATTTGTACAGGCCACAAATAGCACAGTAGAAAACTACCATCCATTCCAGCCGACTTTATATCTGTAAAGTCAGATTCATTCACCATTTACATGAAATTTAAAAAAGTAGGTTCCCCCCCCCCCAAACAAATTTTAAATACTATATAAACAAGGCTGTCATGCAAACTTTACTTTCCAAATTAAGCACTTTATATCATAAAGGACTAAAAAATGTATGCCAAGTTACTAAAGCTTTTCACAACCTACCACATGACTGGCAAGGAAACAAAGCACATTATATAACCATTACAATGGATAAAACTAAAAACCTGCAGTGAAAGGGTCTTACAAATTATTAAACGTGGCAAGAGAACCCACCATTTTAATTTTGGCCCGACTGTTTTAAGGATATCAACATTCATGTTTGAGTAGAGTGAAGGCTATGGAGGCCTTACAAATAAATGTACATGAACACAAGTAGTTTGACAACTGGCAAACTAATAAACTCAAAAACTTAAACATGTGTAGCATAATCCATAAATGCCAAAAATATTACCTTTCAGTAGATGGAGACGGACCAAGTCACAGTCCACCAATCAAAGTTGCACCGGTCAGAGCTACAGTCTAAGAAAAAAATAGATCAAACTTTACTTTTTATAAAAAATTAATTATACAACCTGATTAATCTCATTCACCCAACTAATACCAAAGCACTTTGATTTTATCTGCTTTAGGAGGATATTTAATAGCCAATAGTTCATTCTTTAACAAATTACCATTAGTAAAAATTATACATTGCAAGCCAGACATGAATCTATCAATTTCTTCAAACTGCAAACTGATTATTTGGCAAAACATTGTCAAGATAACAAAGTTGATGGCAACATTGAATCAATGGTTTAAAGAGGAACACCACAATGCATAACAAAACTAGAGATGCTTTTTCACTATTATAATCCAACAGAACAGTTTACCCACTAAAGAAAAATGCCAAGCTATGCTGCTGTTTAAGATAAAAACTTAAGAAACGAATGGAAGAGGGGGAACAAACTGCCAGGGAAAGGGATTAAGATTCTGTACCTTTTACATGTTAATGTAGACTTCCCATAGGATCTGGGCCTTATCCACTCCGACATTTGCCAGAGTTGGTGCCAGCTGCTGGTTAGAAAGGGTGCCATACCATGCCATACGCTACTTCCTCACTCTTCGCCACAGGGAACAACAGCTCGGGACCTTGTTACCATGGTGGGAGGCAGTTTAAGACTAGCCAGTTGACACCCTGGGCTGGATATCTAGCAGCTGAAGGAGAATTTACCACCTGCAAATACAATTTAAAGAAAAAGAACAGTGAATTTTAGGAATATTTAGAGTAAATTAATGCAGGACACAAGGAAGACTTCAAAAATTCTATGAATTTTACTTAAAATGACCCTTAAAAACAAAGATATCAATTTTCAACTAGGCAGCAGAAGGCAGTTTTAACAGTGATAAATTACAGGTACTGTACTTTGGTATGGTAATAGTAAAGTATATCAAAGGGCAATCTGCTCAGTAGGAAAGCAAGAAGTACGGAGATTATGCGAAGACCTGACTTTAAAGCATGACCAAAGTTATAATTATAATAGCATGCCATAAAAATGTATTTTTACATTCCTCAAATCCAGGGATACTATCACTATGCTCATTAATATTAAAAGCACTGTCCCACATGTATATTTTCCCTGAAGAGCCAAAAGAGGGAATACAAGCTATCCTGCCCCCTCTTTTTCAAGGCAAACAAAAATTACAGGCTGTATGCCTGCAAGTCAAATACTACATACACATGATAGCACAAGCAGCCCCATACCTAAATGGCAGAGTACAGATCCAAACAAGGAGCAAGCCTACAAAAATTAAACAAGTGGCCCATGCAACACCAATTATTTATGAAGATTTAGCCACCCAAGAGTTGGCATCAACATGAATAGTCAATAAAATACATGCCAGCCCTGCTCATTTTTAAGTACCCTAAGTAGTGGTGCCAGCAACATGGCAGAAGCCATGCCCTATACCAACTTCACTGCTAAAAGTCTTTTCAACCTTTGCTCTACACCTATATTCACAACACAATTTGACAAGTAGAGGCAAAACATTTATAAAACTAATTATGTCCTAACGTGATACAGGGACCATCTTGTCTGCACATGATTACACTTTTATATTAATTGAGAGAGCCAGCTTCATGAAATTTTGGAGGCCAAGAGTTTGTTAGTTTCGTCATTTATTATGCACCCCATATAGGAACAGGAAATTAAAACATTCGAAGCAAGGGCTGCTGTAAACTAAATTATCAAGATTAAAGCTTCGGTATGGCGAGGCACACCTATTTAACTTTTCAGTTAACTGTAGCGAGTAATCCTTATACTCTCCATTATCTTAATGGCGTGACTAATTAGCACTAACTACACAAGCTATACCTGGAAACACAAACCGAAACTATTTTCCGCTTGGTACAACTTATAATAAAGCTGTTCCATCTTGGCTTAATATGTTTATGACGTATTGGACGTTGTTACAACTTGCTATATTGCTTGTTATAACTGGTTAGGAGGTGTTAAAACTTGTTCGAACGTTGTACCAACGTCGTAGTTTCGGTGTGTTTTTGGCGGGATAATCCTATCCCTAATTAGAGGTAACAGTTCCCACGTCCTATCCTAGTAGAGGAAGGCGAGGGTTATAGTCATCAAATTTAAGGAAGCAATATGGGAATAGAAAACAGTACAATTTCTGTGGCTTGGAAGAAAATGGACATCAAGTGGGGGGCTTATTTAGTATTAATTATTATGTAAATTACAGAAAATTTAATAATAAATTAATTACAAAATTAATTACAAAATTTGTAATTTAGTTATGTAATCAGAATAAATAATAATCATAGATGACTATATTGAGCTTATCACTTTGGAGGTTCCGACGGAGCACCCCCAAAGGCAACAATTCGTTGGAAATTAGGAAAAGTGTCCTCAGCAAAACCGCATTGGCGTCTTCCCCCGGAAAGGCCAGGGATGCAGGGGATCCCGGGAGGCGGGTGGGAGTTTTGAGTTTATCGCCCGGAACGCAGCAGCGAGACGATTGGTGCGTCCCCGTGCGCGCGTAAATACCCCCCCCCCCCCCAGATGCACGCTCAACCATGGTCGGTACCACCGAGTATGGTATTACATTTTCTTCCTTCCCAGAATTCCGCATTTGCTTGCATACAGCGTCTATTTAACAGTCTAGAATGTAGCACTGCGTACGCAGTTATAAATAAATAAATATTTATTCAGGTAAGATACATACGCAGATTTTACAAAAATTGACATCTACTTTATAGATAACTAGTACATATAATGCCTAAAGGCACTATTACGCAAAGTGTTTCGGTCAGGCAAAACATTACAACGTCTAAAAATTAATACTAATCGAGTATAAAGAATTTATAGCTACAGCTTCGACACAACAGGCAGCAGACCAGGACTGCATCTAGCTACAAAGATCTCCCACAGAGCTCCACGGACTCTGGCCACACTCTGCTCCAATCTCCATCTCTACAACACTGCTGTATCCAGGACAAATATGAAACTAAACTAATCTACCCAACACAACCATTGTACATCAACTGACTAACTTTCAAAATAGTTTTCAGAATTTTGATGTAACTAGTCAATAGTCAACTGGCTTTTAATTAAAACTTTAGGCCTAAGCAGGTTAGAACACTAATGAAGGTAACTACAGAAGGGTGTTGAACCATGAGGTAACTATCCACACTCATATCGGTACACTTATCTTAAGTATCAAACGCTCAAGGGATCCTACTTCTACAATGTTATGCAGTAACTGGTGCCACAAATCAACCCCTATTAGCAAAGTATTTACCCATGGCTTTCTGATGCCTAAACTTTTTCCAATTCATACGCATGTTTTTAGGTAGGGGTTGTGTATATTTCATACCTCTAATACCCAGTTTGTCAAGTAAAAATATCCAACTAAACAAGTAATTCTTTGCCTTTTTTAGAGGCAGCATTTCAACTTTTTTCAATCTTACGACAATTTCTAATTTGAGGGATTAGCTTTTGGCATTCTACATTTGATATGTTCTAGCAATTTTATAGCTATCTATAGCGGCAACCAGGCATAATCTGCACGATTTAAATGGGACTTAGGATAACTGAAGAATAACACTAGGCGTTTTATTACCAATGTTACAATTGTTCCATTTACCTAGTTATGAACTAGGTATCTTTATTAATCACATACAGATCCCTTTTGCAATCTCACACTTATCTAGCTCTATCATTACCTAGCCTCAACGTTAAATTTGTTAATATTTTTAACTGCATCCGGCAATAGATTACTT
>WNGS01046229.1:0-10474 GCA_020271785.1 Procambarus virginalis | reverse complement strand
GACAGAATTAAGTGTTACGCAACAACGCGACACTGTGCTGCGAGGTACTCGTATCGTTATTCCAGCTGTTATCTTGAGGTTATCTTGAGATGATTTCGGGGCATTTTAGTGTCCCCGCGGCCCGGTCCTCGACCAGGCCTCCACCCCTAGGAAGCAGCCCGTGACAGCTGACTAACACCCAGGTACCTATTTTACTGCTAGGTAACAGGGGCATAGGGTGAAAGAAACTCTGCCCATTGTTTCTCGCCGGCGCCTGGGATCGAACCCAGGACCACAGGATCACAAGTCCAGCGTGCTGTCCGCTCGGCCGACCGGCTCCCTTCAGCAACGGCTCTGGCTCTGTGAACGGCTTGGTCTTCAACGGCTCTGTTCTTCAGCAACGTGCTCTGAAGCTTGCACATCAAGGACACCAAGGTCTTGTAAGGACCAAACAGCTGCTACGAGAAAAGGTGTGGTTTCCTGGCATTGATCGTCAAGCTAAGGACATGCATGATGCCTGTGTCCCTTGCCAAGCTGCAGTGGATACTTCAAGACCAACACCTCTACAACCTTCACCACTACCTGCTGCACCATGGATGGAAGTATCGATGGATTTCTGTGGACCGCTACCAACTGGAGAGTACTTGATGGTAGTCATTGATGATCACTCACGTTATCCAGAAGTAGAAATCATCACTTCCACATCTGCAAAGGCTGTCATCCCGAAACTCGACAAGATCTTTTCAAACTTTGGCATTCCTGAAGTTGTCAAGACGGACAATGGACCGCCATTTAATGGACAAGACTTTGTCAACTTTGCTGAGCATATTGGATTCAAACACCGCCGTGTGATGCCACTACATCCTCAAGCAAATGGAGAAGTAGAGAGATTCATGCAACCTCTCATGAAAGCTGTACGCTGTGCTCATGCCGAAGGACGATCCTGGAAACAAGCTATGTATGCTTTTCTCAGGAACTACCGTGCAACACCGCATGGAACACTGGGCAAGTCGCCTGGCGAACTTTTATTTGGACGTCCTATGAGAATCGCACTACCTGTCATGCCAGCCAAGGTAACGGATAAACGTCTCGCTCAGAAGGATGCACTAGCCAAGGGCAAAATGAAAATTGCTCATGATCAACGTGCAAAGGAACAATTCATAAAGGTTGGAGATACTGTTCTCGTTAAAAAGAAAAAAGAGGGAAAGCTAGATATGCCGTATGATACAAAACCATATAAAGTGATTAGTGTAAAAGGAACTATGGTAACAGCGAGTAATAGAGATCATAGTATAACACGTAATATGGCTTATTTCAAAGTGATTCCAACTAGTGTAGAAAATGATGAAGTGCAAAGTCGTGCAAAAGAAAAAGAAAAAATGAGTTATAACTCGATAAACAATTCATCGAGGGATGTTTTTGTATTTAAGGACTCTCGTCCAAAACGTCATGTTAAACGCCCTACACGATATGATGATTAATTGTGTTCCTATGTAATGCAAAGTATTTACTTGTTATGCTGAACTAAATTTAATATTGTTTGAATAATGCAGATCTCTCATTCAATATTTTGTAACTTTGTATTACAGTTTCTTTCATGTTTGTTTAACATTGCATATGTATTTTTAACATTGAAATCCTTTGTGGTAAAGATTGTTTAAATTCTTTGTGTGTTTAATTAATGTTAAATGTATGCAATATCTCTTGATATGTTAATAACTTACTTTGTGTCAATAACTTTGCTTTGTGCTACAAGCATGGTAGACATCCTGTATTCATTCTTTTTAAAGAAAAGGAGGGATGTCATGTTCACAGAAAATGGTACCATCCGTTTTCTATGTGCGGCGGCTGGACGCCAGGGAAGAGGTAAACAAGAGCGCACAGGACGCCTGCCAAGCTTGGGAGCCATAGTCATGTAATCGTTCATTGTTATTAAAGTCAGTAACCAGGAATGACTTTACATCAACCTTACTACCAAGACTATCTCAGCTACACACAGACACCACAAGTACCTACACTACTACTCCCCTTTCCAGTGGATGGAGTAGTCTTAGGTTTAGATTTATTGGATTTATTCAAAGTCAATTTAGGTTTGACTGAGATGGCAATGTTAGGTAATTTAGACTCAGGTTTAATCTTATCATGAGTCTTCAACCTGTTAACTGTTATTCTCAGCCCCTCGAATATTTGCTCGAGAGTGAGAAACTCAGTTTTATAATGTGAACATATTTCTGCTAGGATAATTTGAGGTAATTTCCTCTGCAAAAGTAACTTGATTGACCATTCTGAAGCTGGTACATCAACTTTAGTACCTAAGGCCTTCACTAGAGACTCTGCTTCTAGCCTGAAGCTTTGAAGTGAGTCTGGTCTGTTACTTGGTGCATTCAGATCTAGCAATCGGTAATAAAGGTTAGCTATACTTAACTCCTGATTGCAATAATTCAACTTCAGTAGTTTGATAGCTTCCACATAATTACTCTCAGTGAGAGCTAAGTTATTTATAACCTTTTTAGCTTCCCCTTTGAGAAGACTAATCAGGTATGAAAATTTAGAAATTGGGTCAAGATAAGACCTGTTATGGATATGAACTTCAAATGAAGTCCAAAATGTGTCCCAATTTTCTTCATCCAGCCCTGCAAATGTAGGTAAGTCTAAAGTAGGTAGACGAACCTCAGGTAATTGATTACTGGATTGAGACATAGTTGTATTTGTATTGGATTGATGGTTTACTATACTGGATAGTACATCAAATTTATCTTGAGTCTCATCTTCGTGTTGTGAAATATTTGTTACAATTTGATCTAATTCCTCTAGATCAGTTTCAGTAGCATTCAGTGAGTTAAGATAAGACTGACTTGCTGATTTAACTTGATCAAACTTAAGATTAGCTACTCTCACTGATGATTCTAGTAAATAGTAATCAATGGGAGTTGCCTTGGACAAATCATCAGACTTATTAATTAGTCTAGTTAAATGGCCTTTGAGGCCAATATAGGTTCTCCTTAATTGCTCAGGAGTAGCCATGTTAGCTTTAAGTCCAAATTTCATAGAACTTGATTGAATATTACTAATGAAGCTGGGAAATTTGTTCATTAGTTGATAATTAATATTGAGTATAGCCTGAGTTCTGGCTAAATAAACTCTACCTCACTTTGAGGTTAAATGTCCCTACCTAACAAGTATATAGCTAAAGATTTTGAGTGGTGTCTGCATGTCACCATTATCTTTCGTCCGGCTAGCTCATCATTATCACCATTAGATGTAATGGTGATCATACAGCAACACTCAAAACCACACACAAAAATAATGAATACACAAATAATTAATATGGGTACACTCTAATCAGAGTTACTGTAATGTTGAATCCCACCCTTGCTAGGGTCAGCACAAAAATGTATAATGTATGTACTACTCATTAGTACAGGACTAATTGTAAGAATTTCTTGGGTTGTATCCAGTTCTAAGAGACCAAAATGTTGTTTTGATGCTCGAGAACCGATATAGTTAAATATTAATTGGTATCCGGTTCGAAGAGACCAAAATGTTGTGTATCTGGGGCTTGAACTCAGAAAAATAAATTGTTTAATTATTATATTAAAATTAATCGAAGGACCACCCGCTTTTGAGAAAAGAGGGAAAACAAATAAAATTGATCATTAGNAGTATAGCCTGAGTTCTGGCTAAATTAAACTCTACCTCACTTTGAGGTTAAATGTCCCTACCTAACAAGTATATAGCTAAAGATTTTGAGTGGTGTCTGCATGTCACCATTAACTTTCGTCCGGCTAGCCCATCATTATCACATTAGATGTAATGGTGATCATACAGCAACACTCAAAACCACACACAAAAATAATGAATACACAAATAATTGATATGGGACACTCTAATCAGAGTTACTGTAATGTGAATCCCACCCTTGCTAGGGTCAGCACAAAAATGTATAATGTATGTACTACTCATTAGTACAGGACTAATTGTAAGAATTTCTTGGGTTGTATCCAGTTCTAAGAGACCAAAATGTTGTTTTGGTTTCTGAGAACAGATACAGTTTAATGGTAATTGGTATGTAACTAGTTCGATAAGACCAAAATGTTGTTCCAGTCTGAGAACTGATATAGATTAATTGATTAGTAATCATCCGGTTCGAAGAGACCAAATGTTGTTTTGGTGCTCGAGAACCGATATAATGAAATATTAATTGGTATCCGGTTCGAAGAGACCAAAATGTTGTTTTGGTGCTCGAGAACCGATATAATGAAATATTAATTGGTATCCGGTTCGAAGAGACCAAAATGTTGTGTATCTGGGGCTTGAACTCAGAAAATAAATTGTTTAATTGTTATATTAAAATAAATCAAAGGACCACCCGCTTTTGAGAAAAGAGGGAAAACAAATAAAATTGATCATTAGAATGACACCAAAGAACCAGTGTCTATGGAAAAACATTCAATGGATATTCACTTGAAAATAATGAAGACTGTAATTATTAATTAAAGCCAAAGCCTCAAATATCAACATTGGGGGGTTATTTCTAGAAATTCATATATATCTAGGAACCAGTGTGGTTCGTCACTAGTTCATTATGGTAAATCTAACTACAATATGCAAATATATGGTAATCAAATTATATGCATTTGAGATCATATTATAGAAGCAATAATTAAATTGAATAAATTTATAAGAAAAATGGGTCTTAGCTGTAAGACGATTTCTAACGCCAGTTCATCAGTCGTCCTCGTGATCACAGAATCCCCATAGAGAAATGACTCGAGGTAAGTAACACGATCGATGAGAATCTGCTGGCGTCTCAAATACACGCTGTAATACAAGAAATATAAAGTAGCAATTGACTAGGCTACAAAATTGTGCTCATATATTCATGAAGCTGAACTGAGTAATAAATATTACTAACGTTTGATTGTATTTAATCTCTCTTCCTAACGACAAACTACTCACTAAGGCTCTAAACTACTCTGATGCATCCGATTAGAAAGAAAACCTGTGAGCGTAACCGAGTACTAAGGTTTGCCGAGAGGAGCGTCTGCTGGACTCAGTGTTCACTGCTGTGCACACTTATTCACGGCCCGGGTGGTAATTGTAGACGCTGGGTTCACTATTGAGGCACTAGAGAACACTGGCAAGTAAATTCCACTTATTAATTGAGTGTCGACGTAATTCTTATCGACAAGAATTCTCAATTATGCCACGTGCTTCACCACGCTGTCTCGTGCGTGTGCCTTGTTGATGTAGTAATGGCGTAATGGCGTCTCCCTCTCCCCGCTCTCGCATTCACCACGGAAATTATTAAACACAAATTATTCTATCCCGCGCAATTATGGATGAAATACGATAATATGAACTGGGGTGAAATTATAGGGAATTAATAATTATAATATTCTCGATAAATGGTCTCTAGCGAGAAATGGAGATAATATTTATACTTCTCCAGAGCATTCGAACGTAACAGAATAAAAACTGTTACTGAATAATTTCAATTAATAACTCTTGATTTACATTATCAGGAGTAATATTATCAGCAATATGCTAAGATTAATTAATATTAACACTATGGTTAGTGGTGTTAAGAGCTACTACAATTAATAGGTTAATAGTAATTTATCATAATATATAATGGATGATAAGTGTTGGAAATTTCCAACAAGGCTTGTAGTTTCCTTTTACATTGTTGAGCAGCTGCTCTAGTGGGGCGTGTGCTCGGTGGATCAGAATTGTTGTCCTCGGAAACTGTTGAAGCTGGTTCTGATAAACACTCTCGTTCTGCTAATTCGAGAGGTACCAACTTCTCTAATGTCTTTAGAGTAGTAGTGCCTTTACACAAAACTCGTACTACTCTCAGGATACCTTGGTGATCTGGGTGGATTGCAACAATTTTCCCTATAGGCCACTCTGACCTTGGTCCATCACTGTCAACTAATACTAGGTCTCCTGGTTTAAGCTGTACTTTATTATAGGGGCTCGAAGCTCCATAGTGGTACTCTCGTAGAGCGGTGAGGTACTCTCGAGTCCACACCTCATTCCACCTTTCAATTACTCTTGAGAGATGTTGGTAACTTTGTACTAAGTCACTCCTGGTTACATAGGAAGGATCGACGGGGTCCTCTTCTGCCAAAGGTATCAGAGGGCTCAGCAGGCCTCCATGTATTAAATGCGAGGGACTCAGAGGCTCTCTCTGTGAGAAATCATCTGATAGATAAGTTAATGGGCGATTGTTGACTCGCGCCTCAATTTCCACGACGAGTGTTTGGAGTTCTGAGTAACTAATTTTCTGTCGATGCAAGGTCTTCCTTAAACACTTCTTGACAGTCCTATCATTCGTTCGTAGAACCCACCTTGCCAGGGGGCTCTGGGAGCAATAAATTTCCAGTGGCATTGTCGTCTCTGCATGACAGACTGCACTTCTGGATGATTCCATATCTCTCGTAAGCAGGCTTCTCCTGCCACAAAATTTGAGCCATTATCAGATATCATGAGTTTGGGACAGGATCTGCGAGCTGCAAATCTACGAAAAGCTTGGATGAAGGCTTCAGCACTCATGTCAGAAGTCACTTCTAAATGTACGCCTCGTGTGGTAGCACATGTGAAGAGGCAAATATAAGCCTTCACTGGTATCTTATCCGGATTGCCAGTGAGAAGCAAGGCTCCTGTGTAATCGACACCAGTGGTCTCAAACGGACGAAGATGAACTACCCTCTCTTTAGGGAGTGGTGGAGGTCCTGGGTAAGGACACACTCGAGCATCGTAGCGTTGACAGATTATACAGGACTTAATAATTGATTTGACAGTTTGACGACCTTGAGGAAGCCAATATTTCTGTCTGAAGTCGGTGAGTGTGTCTAACACTCTACCATGCAAAGTACCATATTGATGGTGATGTAAAACTAGAAGTTTGGTAATAACGTGGTGACGTGGTAGAAGGATTGGATTCTTTGTGTCCAAATCAATTTTTGCATGAAGCAAACGTCCTCCACACCTTAATATATTATGAGTGTTGGTATCATACCAGATACCTAGAGACTTGGTTAATTTATCTGGAAGATTTTCATATTCACTTCCATATGTCTCTTGTTGTGCACGTTTGATCCAGTAGATGATAGGATTGGAAACTTATGCTTGATTCCTATCTTGGCAAGAAAATCACACACATGTGCTGTCACTCTTAATAACTTACTCAAGTTAGAATAATTGTGAGGATTAATAGCTGAGACTCGATGAGGTTCTGGGTCTTTCATGGGAGTAGTGATACTGGTCACTATGACTTGTGGTTTCTGTTTGGGCCACTGACCACTAACAAGCCATGAAGGTCCATTAAACCACATCGAAGACTTACTTAGCTGTTTAAATGTTAAACCTCTTGATAAGTAATCTGCAGGATTGTCCTTAGTGGGGACATGTCTGAATTTATATCCAGCAGATAATTCATGTATTTCCCTAACGCGATTACTAACGTAGGGAGTTTTATTTTGTTATTTCTTACTTACCCATTGTAAGACTGCCTCATTGTCTGACCACACTACGATCTCACCAAAGTGAATATTATTGAGTGTCTTGGTCAGGCAATGAGCCAATCTTACTCCCACTAGCAATGCAGTTAACTCCATTTGAGGTAAAGATCTCTTCTTGATTGGAGCAACTCTCGCTTTAGATGTGAGTAAAATTGATTGTGCACTATTGACTAAGTAGGCTGCAGCGCCATATGCTTTGCCAGAGGCATCGCAAAAAATGTGCAAATTTGTAGGTAAGTTTTGTCCTGAAGCATTACGAGGAAATTTCAAAACACCTAATTGATTGAAATCCGCTGCGAGTATTTGCCATTTCTCTTGCAACTCAATTGGCAACGGATCATCCCATCCCATATGTTTCTGCCAGCATTCCTGCATTAGGAGTTTGCCCCTTATTAATATAGGACTAAGTAAGCCTAAGGGTCAAATGGTTGACTGACATATGAGAGTATTTTCTCATGGTAAGGGATGAATTATTGGTTTGTACTGACTTGATATTCATCTCGTCAGTACCTGTGTTCCATTCCACACCCAGAACTTTTAATTGATTAGGCACCTGATAACCTGGAATTCTTTCTCGATTATCTGGTTTAATGATTTATTGTTTGAGGCCCATGATTGTAGTGGCATATTGGCTCCTAATAACTCACGGTTAGCCTCATGGTAAATTTCTACCAATTTGGATTTATCATTAGTTGTTCCCTGGAAATTATCGACATACAAGTTGTCACTGATCTCTGCCTTATAAGGGCTATTTGACTTCTTCAAATGTGTATCTAATGTGGCTTGCAGTAGAAACGGCGAGGAAGTCGCTCCGAAAAGCACCGAGGCAAACCGATAGGTTATGACCTCACTGTCAGGAGCCTGGGGATCTTTAATCCAGAGAAATTTGGTGTAATTACGATCCTCCTCTTGCATCCTACTCTAAGGAAAGCTTTACTGATATCAGCAGTATAAGCAAAAATACCAGTACGGAATCGTAACAGTACATCATGTAGCCTTTGTGTTAGGCTAGGTCCCGTTTGGAGACATTCATTCAAAGACACGCTGCTTGCCTTCACTTTGGCACTACAGTTGAAAACAATACGTATTGGTGTTGTCAATGAATCTTTCAACACAGCGTGATGGGGTAAATAGTGACCTGTTTTCCGGTCATCATTATCAACAACTTCAATAAATTTACTGTTGAGTTGTTGCTGAATTAATTGATGGTACATATTTAATTTATCTGGCTGTTTCTTCAGCCGTATTAATTGTGACTGTAATTGAGAGGCTGCCATGAAATAATTAACTGGAAGTTGTGGATGATTCAACTTCCATGGCAATCTCACCCAGTATTGTTTGTCTTTATAGACAACTGTATCCAGATATTGCTGGTAAGTCCACATATCATCAGGACTTGGTTGTTCAGGGACAATACCTAAAGTGTCTAGATCCCACACGATGTACAGGTGGATCAGACTCAATATCTTCAGATATTTCTCTGAAATGTAGGGGTGACTGTTCCAAGCCTAGTCACGCCACTATTGCATTGTTATCTTGTTTGTTGGTTGACGCTGCCCTTTGTTGGAAAAGCACCGGTCCAGTAAGCAACTTGCCTCCAGCAGATGACAACAAATTCATTCCGTGTTGTCTGGTGCATCCAGTTATAATTTATAATAATGGTCAGCGCCTATAAGTATACCAACATCTGTGAGGCAGTCAGAATTTATTTTGTAATCTGCTAGCCTCATGCGGTTTCGTTTAAGATACCTCGCAGTGCGAGCTAGTCCTGTGACCTGCAGGTCTGAAGGCAGTTTATCAACTACTACCGCTTGTATTGGACTAGTAGAAGATCCAAGTCTCACTAATACCTTGACTACTTGGTATTCACGAGGTCCACTATTAGTCAAGAACCAGAAATGTTCAGTCTCACACTTTTGGCAGGTTTTAATTTAAACTGCTCCACTAATTGTTGCGTGATAAAGGTTTTCTGTGATCCCTGATCAAAGAGACCTCTAGTGTTGACTCTAGATTTCTTGTCTATTAGTTTAAGTTGAGCTGTAGGCAGAGTGGTATTATTGCCTGCCTCAGTAGCAAGTACACTTATTTCCTGATGTACCTTGCAATATTGTACTGTGGTAGAATTCATAGAATTCTTCCCAGGTGTCACAGATTGGGTAGAAATTGTTCTACATAAGGCATAATGATGTACACCTTTGTGGCATCTACTGCATAACCGTAGCTGCACAACACATTTACTGGGTTCATGAGAACCCATGCACTTGGTGCATCTGTGTAATTCTTGAAGTTGTTTAATCCTGGTGTTAAAGTTAGTAAACCGTACATTTGTAGGTGAGATTTTCTTGATCGCAGAACAGGCACCTTCTCTCTCTGACTGAATTTGTCCTTTTAGTAGACACATCAGTTGCAGTGTCAGAGGGAGATACGTATAATACCTACACTACCACTCCCCTTTTCCAGTGGATGGAGTAGTCTTAGGCTTAGATTTATTGGATTTATTCAAATCAATTTGGGTTTGACTGAGATGTCAATGTTAGGTAATTTAGACTCAGGTTTAATCTTATCATGAGTCTTCAACCTGTTAACTGTTATTCTCAGCCCCTCGAATATTTGCTCGAGAGTGAGAAACTCAGTTTTATAATGTGAACATATTTCTGCTAAGATAATTTGAGGTAATTCCTCTGCAAAAGTAACTTGATTGACCATTCTGAAGCTGGTACATCAACTTTAGTACCTAAGGCCTTCACTAGAGACTCTGCTTCTAGCCTGAAGCTTTGAAGTGAGTCTGGTCTGTTACTTGGTGCATTCAGATCTAGCAATTGGTAATAAAGGTTAGCTATACTTAACTCCTGTTGCAATAATTCAACTTCAGCAGTTTTATAGCTTCCTCATAATTACTCTCAGTGAGAGCTAAGTTATTTATAACCTTTTTAGCTTCCCCTTTGAGAAGACTAATCAGGTAGAAAATT
>WNGS01046226.1:0-15308 GCA_020271785.1 Procambarus virginalis | reverse complement strand
GTGTTGTCAATGGTGAGTGTACAGTACTGTCAATGGTGAGTGTACAGTATGTCAATGGTGAGTGTACAGCACTGTCAATGGTGAGTGTACAGTGTTGTCAATGGTGAGTGTACAGTACTGTCAATGGTGAGTGTACAGTACTGTCAATGGTGAGTGTACAGTGTTGTCAATGGTGAGGTACAGTACTGTCAATGGTGAGTGTACAGTGTTGTCAATGGTGAGTGTACAGTACTGTCAATGGTGAGTGTACAGTGTTGTCAATGGTGAGTGTACAGCACTGTCAATGGTGAGTGTACAGTACTGTCAATGGTGAGTGTACAGTGTCATGGTGAGTGTAAGGTGTGTCAATGGTGAGTGTACAGCACTGTCAATGGTGAGTGTACAGTATTGTCAATGGTGAGTGTACAGTACTGTCAATGGTGAGTGTACAGTACTGTCAATGGTGAGTATACAGTGTTGTCAAGGTGTTGAGTGTACAGTATTGTCAATGGTGAGTGTACAGTACTGTCAATGGTGAGTGTACAGTACTGTCAATGGGAGTGTACAGTGTTGTCAATGGTGAGTGTACAGTACTGTCAATGGTGAGTGTACAGTTGTCAATGGTGAGTGTACAGTACTGTCAATGGTGAGTGTACAGTACTGTCAATGGTGAGTGTACAGTACTGTCAATGGTGAGTGTACAGTGTTGTCAATGGTGAGTATACAGTACTGTCAATGGTGAGTGTACAGTACTGTCAATGGTGAGTGTACAGTACTGTCAATGGTGAGTGTACAGTGTTGTCAATGGTGAGTGTACAGCACTGTCAATGGTGAGTGTACAGTGTTGTCAATGGTGAGTGTACATTACTGTCAATGGTGAGTGTACAGTACTGTCAATGGTGAGTGTACAGTGTGTCAATGGTGAGTGTACAGTACTGTTCAATGGTGAGTGTACAGTGTTGTCAATGGTGAGTATACAGTGTTGTCAATCGTGAGTGTACAGTGTTGTCAATGGTGAGTGTACAGCACTGTCAATGGTGAGTGTACAGTACTTCAATGGTGAGTGTACAGTACTGTCAATGGTGAGTGTCCAGTACTGTCATAGTGAGTGTACAGTACTGTCAGTAGTGAGTGTACAGTACTGTCAATGGTGAGTGTACAGTACTGTCAATGGTGAGTGTACAGTACTGTCAATGGTGAGTGTACAGTGTTGTCAATGGTGAGTGTACAGTATTGTCAATGGTGAGTGTACAGTACTGTCAATGGTGAGGTACAATACTGTCAATGGTGAGTGTGCAGTGTTGTCAATGGTGAGTATACAGTGTGTCAATGGTGAGTGTACAGTACTGTCAATGGTGATGTACAGCACTGTCAATGGTGAGTGTACAGTACTGTCAATGGTGAGTGTACAGTACTGTCAATGGTGAGTGTACAGTACTGTCAATGGTGAGTATACAGTGTTGTCAATGGTGAGTGTACAGTACTGTCAATGGTGAGTGTACAGTGTTGTCAATGGTGAGTGTACAGTATTGTCAATGGTGAGTGTATAGTACTGTCAATGGTGAGTGTACAGTGTTGTCAATGGTGAGTGTACAGTACTGTCAATGGTGAGTGTACAGTACTGTCAATGGTGAGTGTACAGTACTGTCAATGGTGAGTGTACAGTACTGTCAATGGTGAGTATACAGTGTTGTCAATGGTGAGTGTACAATATTGTCAATGGTGAGTGTACAGTACTGTCAATGTGTGTGTATGCTGTCAGTGGTGAGTGTACAGAACTGTCAGTGGTGAGTGTACAGAACTGTCAGTGGTGAGTGTACAGAACTGTCAATGTGTGAGTACTTTCAATAGTGAGTGTACAGTACTGTTTATGTGGGTGTACTGTAATTTTTTATATTGCGTCAGTTGTTATGGATCTGCTATGACAGTAATGGATGTCCTGTGTCTGTAATCAGTGTACGGTAAGCGTCTCTGCACTATATAACAACTGATTGCGTTTGACACTTGTTAAACAAAATAATTTTGTTGTTGACTGTCAATGGTTAGTTGTGCATGTAAACTGACTAATACACATTCAGAATGTCTAGATAAGCAATATATTACACAATGGAGCATAAAATAAGTTGAATATTGCAGGGACAGCTTGTGTGCTCTACCAAGGATGGGTGACGACCAGCTACAATGTTTCGTTTTCCGACATTGTCAACCTCTACTGCTACTCCTCTTATCACTATGGCTTCGACCTCGCCCCTGCAGCCACCTTCACATCATCAGAACATTACCCTCTCAATAAACCTGAAAACGCTGTTCTGGGATACTACTGTAGTGATGTTCAGTACTGTTCAGTCTCGGTTATCATATCAGACCCTTGGTGGATGGCTGACCTTGGCTCGCCCAAGGCCGTTTCCATGATAGTTGTCAAGACCCGAGAAGATCTCAAGGACTTTAGAACCGTGGAGATCCGCCTGGGTAACTCCACGAACTTCACCAGCAACCCGCTGTTTGCCTCGTACACCGGGCCTCCCACTCACCTGGAGATCGTAGTCCTCACACCATCATCCCCCATGACTGGTCGCTACCTCTCCCTACAGAGCATCACATCAAACGGAGCCCTTGGCTTCTGCAACATCCAGATCATTGCTGCTTAATCTTTCTTCATATGAAAGATTTTTAATTTAGGGAATTAACTTAGTCATCTTACGCTGGACACGTTCAAGGGAATTTATATCCATTTTATAGTACAGCGACAAAAACTGAACTGCATAATCTAAATGGGGCCTAACCAGAGCAAGATATAGCTGAAGACCCACACTAGGTGTCTTGTTACTAACGCTTCGATTAATAAATCCCAGTGTCCTATTTGCCTTATAACGAACATTCATGCATTGATCCTTTGTTTTAAATTCTTACTAATCATAACTCCCAGATCCCTTTCGCAATCCGACTTTGCAATCTCAACACCATCTAGCTCGTATCTTGTAACTCTATCATCATTACCTAGCGTCAGAACTTTACATTTATCAGCATTAAACTGCATCTGCCAATCTTTTGACCATTTCAAAACCCTATTTAGATCAACTTGAAGTGATAGTGAGTCTTCTTCCGTCTTAATTTTCCTACCGATTTTTGTATCATCTGCAAATTTGCAGATGTTGCTACTCAAACCTGAATCTAAATTATTTATTTATATTATAAACAACAGAGGTTCCAGGACAGAGCCTTGAGGCACTCCACTAACAACATTTTCCCACTCTGACTTAACCCCATTTATACTAACACTCTGTTTCCTTTGGAATAGCCATGCCCTAATCCAACTTAATATAGCACCCTCAATACCATGAGCCTCTATTTTTTTAATTAGTCTTTCATGTGGCACTGTATCAAAAGCTTTGCTAAAGTCAAGGTACAAAACATCACAATCCTTACCACTATCAACTGCCTCAACTATGCTAGAATAAAAAGATAGCAAATCTGTTAAACATGAACGGCCATTTATAAAACCATGTTGCGACTCATTTATTAATTTATGTTTTTCAAGATGAAGACGAATTGTATTTGCAATTATCGATTCAAGTAACTTTCCCACAATAGACGTTAGGCTAATTGGCCGATAGTTTGACGCAAGTGATCTATCTCCTTTCTTAAATATTGGTATCACATTTGCTACCTTCCATGACTCTGGCACTCTACCTAACTCTATTGATTTAATAAATATAGTAGACAGTGGCTCGGAAAGCTCCTCTTTGCATTCTTTAAGCACCCTGGCAAACACTTCACCCGGCCTTGAGGATTTGTTTGGTTTGAGTTTTACTATTTGTTTAATTACATCCTCCCTGGTAACTGCTAAACTAGTCAACTTGTCCTCGTCCCTACACACATATATTTGTTCGGCTGAAGACATATTGTTAAGTTCCTCTTTAGTAAATACAGATATAAAATATTTATTAAAAATACTACTCATCTCCTCGTCATTATCTGTTATTTGACCTGTCTCAGTTTTTAATGGACCTATCCTTTCCCTAGTTTTAGTTCGATATAACTGAAAAAAGTCTTTAGGATTTGTCTTCGCTTGCCCTGCTATGCGAACTTCGTTGTTTCTTTTTACTCTCCTTATCTCTTTTTAACATTTCTAACCAGTTGTACGAATTCCTGTTCTAAACTAACTTCCCAATTCTTAATCTTATTGTACCACGCTCTCTTTTTACCTATAAGGTTCTTCAGATCCTTTGTTATCCACTTTGGATCATTAGTACTCGATCTATTCAATTTATATGGTATACTACGTTCCTGGGCTTTGCTTAGAATATTTTTAAATAGGTTATATTTTTAATCCACATCGAAATCCCCTTTTACGTCACCTGTCGCTGGGTTCCCGTCTAGCCCATCCCCAAGACATTCCAATCTATTTGACCCAAAAAATTCTTAGGCTATTGAAGTCAGCTTTTCGAAAATCAGGCACGTTAACAGAATTTTCTCCTACAGATCTATTCCATTCTATGCTAAGTCTGATTTCTTTTTTATCACTGTTCCCTAGCTCAATCCCTATTTCCATGTCCTTAATTTGTGTTTCCCTGTTAGTTAACACTAAATCTAAAATATTATTTTCCCGTGTTTGTTCCTTAATATGTTGCGTAAGAAAGCAATCGTCAATTAATTCTAGAAAATCATCTGCTTCATTATTCCCTGTTTTGTTCACATAGTTTATTCCACTAAAATTAAAGTCACCCATGACATAAATACTGTTAGATCTAGATGCTCTAGATATTTCATCCCATAGATGCTTTGCTTCCATTCTGTCTAAATTTGATGGCCTATATATAACTCCTATTATAATATTATTGGCTTTTTCGTTTAATTTTATTCAAATAGTTTCTGTGTGTGGCTCAGTTTTGATTTCCTCTTTGAGACTACATTTAAATTGTCCCTAACATATATGGCTACTCCCCCTCCTCGTCTAATATATCTATCTGTGTGAAATAGTTTAAATCCGTTTATTTGATATTCAGCTAATAGTTCTCTATTTTCTACATTCATCCACGTTTCGGTAAGTGCAATAATATCTATTTTTTCTGTACAGACAAGAGCATTTAACTCGTTTATTTTGTTTCATAGATTTCTACTGTTAGTGTAATATACCCTAAGTGAATTGTTATTTTGAGGCCTTTCTCTTTCCCTGATCATTTTGCCAATTTGTTTCTCCAACAAACACATACTTTTATTACCTCCTTCCTCCCTATCAATTCCCATACCACTATCTACTAACAGTTTAAACCCAAACAAATGCCTCTAACCACTGGTTCCAACGAGTTCGCAACAACAACAACCCCAGTCCTCGATAGATGCACCCTATCACGAGCATACATTTCATTTCCTCCATAGAAGTGTTCCCAGTTGTCTATGAAAGATATTGCATTTGATTTGCAATATCTTTCCAGCCGGCAATTGACACCAAGTGCCCTCGACAACCATTCATTTCCCACTCCCTTTCTTGGAAGAATGCCACATGTGATCGGGATTCCTCCCTTGCTCCTAACTAATTCTATGGCTTTGTTAAATTTCTTTATCAGTTCCTCACTCGTAACTCGTCCAACATCATTACCCCTGCACTAATACAAATAATGGGTTTGTTCCCATTTCCCGACATAATATCTTTCATGTTGTCAACAATATCTCCAATTCCAGCTCCCGGATAGCAGACCCTTAACCTGTTCCCCCTATCTCTGACACAAAACGTCCTGATTAAATACCTCACCTGGGAATCTCCCACAACCAAAATTCGTTTAGGTACCTCATTAACTTTCTGAGCACTTTGAGGGGATTGTGCTTCGTTGCTCTTCGTTGATTTCCGTTTCGAGGATCGAACCCGGGACCACAGGGTCACACGTCCAGTGTTCTGTCCGCTCAGCCGCCGGCTCCCAAAAGATAAGTGAGGGAACGGAGGTGTTTACTAGTTTACCATAACGTAGTAGACACATTGCAGCAACACAGTTACAGCCTCACTCTTGTGCCAGGTAAGTCCACTACGGGCTCATCATAACCCGTGCTACTGGAATTTCTTGTTCTGAGTTGCTGACTCTAAATCAACAACAGCATCCAGCAACATTACTTGTCATCTTCATTACTGAAAATCATTTTGGGCAATACACTGACTTGATCCCGCGTTGTTGTGATTTCCAGTCACCTGCCTTAACCGACCTAGCCATGACGGTACAAAAGTACCATCTGAACCCCGGATCGACCAACCGGCACTCAACTGATATGGGCTACGTTCTTGGGCTTTGCTTAGATATTTGTTAATAGGTTATATTTTGAATCCACATCGAAATCCCCTTTTCCGTCACCTGTCGCTGGGTTCCCGTCTAGCCCACACCCCCCATCCCCAAGACATTTCAATCTATTTGACCCAAAAAAAAATTCTTAGGCTATTGAAGTCAGCTTTTCGAAAATCAGGCACGTTAACAGAATTTTCTCCTACAGATCTATTCCATTCTATGCTAAATCTGATTTCTTTATGATCACTGTTCCCTAGCTCACTCCCTATTTCCATTTCCTTTAAGTTCCACTGGGAGGTTCTGGAGGCCTCGAACTGGAGGCCCAAGCAGGGTTTTACAGTCGACCCGACCACACTCAGTCGTACAGTAATGGCGTTCACACTCATACGCCCCACTTAGATCGCAATGAAATCATAATGGCATTATATATCAATGAATATCATTGCTGATTTTCACTGATATATCATGCCAACGGGATTTCATTATTAACACCCTTCTTATCCATATTAAACTAAGTAATGATTTTAACTATGCTAATTATTATGTTTAACATTCGTATTTATCACTGTTAGGATTTCTAATGTTACTATCAAGTTTTCATGTTATTAGTATTTATCTCTGTACTAATCTCTATTAACTTTCTATTTATCACTTCTAACCATCCGAGTTATCTCCAACAATCTTCAAAATTATTTATATAAACTTTGATATTTATCACTATGTCACAATTACCGTTCCTAGTTATCACTATGTCACAATTACCGTTCCTAGTTATCACTATGTCACAATTACCGTTCCTAGTTATCACTATGTCACAATTACCGTTCCTAGTTATCACTATGTCACAATTACCCTTCCTAGTTATCACTATGTCACAATTACCCTTCCTAGTTATCACTATGTCACAATTACCCTTCCTAGTTATCATTATGTCACAATTAACATTCCAAGTTATCGCTATTAACTATCCTAGTTATCAATGTTATTCATCATTGTTATTACTGCTAACCCTCCTACTTATTATTCTTATCCTTCCTAGTTATCACTCTTAACCTTCCTAGTTATCACTCTTAACCTTCCTAGTTATCACTCTTAACCTTCCTAGTTATCACTCTTAACCTTCCTAGTTATCACTCTTATCCTTCCTAGTTATCACTCTTATCCGTCCTAGTTATCACTCTTAACCTTCCTAGTTATCACTCTTAACCTTCCTAGTTATCACTCTTAACCTTCCTAGTTATCACTCTTAACCTTCCTAGTTATCACTCTTAACCTTCCTAGTTATCACTCTTATCCTTCCTAGTTATCACTCTTATCCTTCCTAGTTATCACTCTTAACCTTCCTAGTTATCACTCTTAACCTTTATGGTTATCACTCTTATCCTTCCTAGTTATCACTCTTAACCTTCCTAGTTATCACTCTTAACCTTTATGGTTATCACTCTTATCCTTCCTAGTTATCACTCTTATCCTTCCTAGTTATCACTCTTAACCTTCCTAGTTATCAGTCTTAAACTTTATGGTTATCACTCTTATCCTTCCTAGTTATCACTCTTAACCTTCCAAGTTATCACTCTTAACCTTCCTAGTTATCACTCTTAACCTTTATGGTTATCACTCTTATCCTTCCTAGTTATCACTCTTAACCTTCCAATTTATCACTCTTAACCTTCCTAGTTATCACTCTTAACCTTTATGGTTATCACTCTTATCCTTCCTAGTTATCACTCTTAACCTTCCAAGTTATCACTCTTAACCTTTATGGTTATCACTCTTATCCTTCCTAGTTATCACTCTTAACCTTCCTAGTTATCACTCTTAACCTTCCTAGTTATCACTCTTAACCTTTATGGTTATCACTCTTATCCTTCCTAGTTATCACTCTTAACCTTCCAAGTTATCACTCTTAACCTTCCTAGTTATCACTCTTAACCTTCCAAGTTATCACTCTTAACCTTCCTAGTTATCACTCTTATCCTTCCTAGTTATCACTCTTATCCTTCCTAGTTATCACTCTTATTATATATCGGCGGTTATATCGGGGTTATATATCGGCGGGTTAGGGGACAGACGTGTCGTCGTCGCGCTCCGTGAAAACACTGGAATAAACCGGGATTTTTTAGGATTACAACTATGGATTACGGCCACAGTGATCACCCAGTGCATAGTGACCCGTAGGAAAGTTGAATACAGAAATTAAAATGGAACTTTGAGTTAAATACAGAATAAACGTGGTCCCACGTGGTGAGCCAGTGCCACCAGGCTCATGTGTACAGGCAAAAGCGATATATATCAAATATAGCGAGCAGTGATACGGTGAACAGTGAAGTGGAACGTGTAACATAACATATAAATTAGTGAATAGTGTTAGAGAATTGTTCATAGAAAAGTATAAATGTAAAGTTGTGGAGGAGGCATCACACTTGTGTTTACACCACAGCCACGAGGCCTACACAGTGTAAGGGAGTCCCTCAGTAACAGTATACTCCCTCAGTGATAATATACCAGCAATATATACTGTAATACGGGCAAGTAGGTTTAGGAACTAGTAATAGAGTAAGTTAATAACATTGTAAGCCGGAAGAAAGCAGAAATTCCCTTAGGAAAATACAGGCAAATAATCAGTGTATAAATCAAGTAACTGGCAACCGGTGACATCCTGCCCCGACCTGGGACAACAACGGTCAACTATACGGTCCCAAGAGGACCATATTTTCTCCACAAGGCGATAAGTACCCCCACATAAACTTTAACAAATAAACATATGTAATATTATAAATATACTGTATACATATTATATATACATATATATAATATTATAAATATATGCATATAATATTATAACATCACAAACCCAACATGGAGGTGTGTGGAGGCTGCCATAAGGCACTTCGGAAGACTGTTGTAGGCATTGTATGTAATATTTGTAACATAAGATTTCACCTGAGTTGTACAGGATTACCTACACAATATGCAAACCGGGAAGGTACCTACTGGATCTGTGAAAGTGACAGACAGGTGTGGGAAAACATTGCCAAACTAATGAATGACATTCCTGAAGTACACAGGCTACAATTCACACAAAAACTACCAGAAATATATGCAGAGTATATAAAGACAGCAACGAACTCTGAGCACAACCCAGGGATTGAGAATTTAGAGAGTCAAAGTAGCAATGTAGAAGGACATAGCGTCGAGGTACACAAAAATGAAGGCAATATTGTAGAGCAAACTGGTGATATGAATAAGGAGATAAAAAATGAGACGAATGAGAAAGACGAAAGCAACAAGGCGAAAGATAAGGGTAATACCGAGAATAAATGCAGAAACGAGAAAGTTGGAACAAAAATCACAGAGGTAGCCAAGTCGTACACGGATACAAACAAGAATAATGCAATCACAGATGAAAATATTTGCAGGTATTATGCAAAAGGACAGTGCAGATATGGGCCCAGAGGCACGGAATGCTCATTCATGCACCCACGGAAATGCCGGAACTGGTTAGGGAAAGGCAGATGTCGTTTTGATACTGAGTGTAGATATTTTCACCCTAAGCTATGCAAACTCTCAGTTAATGAGAGGAAATGCTACGATCTTCATTGCCCCGATTTCCACGTCAGAGGTACACAGCGCTATATAAGAGAGGAAGTCCAATATAATAGCCCTGAACATTTTTTAGAGGCAGGCAGAAACAGAGGGAGAAACAGACAGGCAGAAACGTGGCAGGAGTACGGATGGAGAGGGGGAAATGCCCGAGACTGGACTACATTTCGTCATCAAGCCCACACATACTACACCCCCCAACTACACAGAGACTACCACACTCCCCAATATCACTTCCAAAACTGGACAAACCATTGCCACAACAACACACCCTGGGTCAGGGTAGAGAGGAGGGAGAACCACCAAAACCTTCCAGAAGTGACACACAATATGGACAATCATTCATTTTTGCAAACATTCAAGGTCTAAAGCCAAAGTCAAGAAATAAAGTCAAGTTCATAAATGGTCTCCTATTAGAGTCAAACTCCATATTTGGGGCATTCACGGAAACTCATACAAAAGATTACATGGATGGTGAAATCTGGATTCCAAATTATAATTTATACAGATGTGATAGAAAAACTAGGTCAAATGGGGGAGTAGGTCTGTATATTAAAGAGGACCTGGTATGCACAGAACTACTAAACTCAACTAATGAGGTGGTAGAGGTACTTGGAATTAAGGTAGAGAAACTAAACCTAATTATTATTTTAATATATAAACCGCCAGATACAACGGTTGAGGAATTCACAGAGCAGATGCACAAAATAGAGAACATACTTGATGACCTAGCAAACCCAGCTCCAGATATTATCTTCCTTGGAGATTTCAATTTACCGAGTCTAAGATGGAGAATGGCAAACACAAATATCATAGCAGGGAATGACCCGGGAAATAACCAGCCACAGGTCAGAGAACTTTTGAGATTCTGTGACAAATTCTCGCTCAATCAACAGATTACAGAACCAACTAGGAACGAAAACACACTAGACTTGTTATTCACAAACAATGATGAACTAATCAGAGACATAACAATCTCAGATACTTCATACTCAGACCATAAGCTCATTGAAGTGCGAACTAGCATAAATAACGGTAGTAGATCTAAGAGACCCAACAAGCGAGAAGGAATATTCAATCAATTCAATTTCAACAATAAGAGGATTGACTGGGAAAAAATAAATGTAGACCTTTCAACCATTCAATGGGAGACGGTCTTAAGCGACAAAACTCCCACACAGGGAATAGCTCAACTGACAGCTGAAGCTTACAAGGTCTGCTTGAAGCACGTGCCGGTGAGGAGGGGCAGAAAGAGGAACACTCTAGAAAGAGAACGCAGACGACTGTACAGGAGAAGGAAAAAAATTACGGAAATGCTTCGGCAGACACAACTATCACAAGCAAGGAAAATAAGCCTAAGCAGGGAGATCGAAGAAATCGAACAAACGTTGAAGCGATCATATGAGTCTGAGGAAATGGAATTGGAACAGAGAGCTATACAAGAGATAAGGAAAAATCCGAAATATTTTTTCACATACGCTAAATCAAAATCCAAAACCTCGACCAGTATTGGACCGTTAATTACAAATGAAGGTACGTACACAGAGGACAACAAAGAGATTAGTGAAATTCTAAGAAGCCAGTATGAGGCTATGTTTAGCACACCAATTAACAACATGAAAGTTGATGACCCAGACAGCTTCTTTATGAATGACATTCAAGCTGCAGATAATATAACGGATATTACCACAAACTCGGAAGACTTTGAAAGAGAAATTGACAATATGCCCATGCACTCAGCCCCTGGGCCTGACTCATGGAATTCAATATTCATAAAGAAATGTAAAGTACCAGTAGCGAGAGCACTCAGCGTAATATGGAGAAAGAGCCTGGATACAGGGGAGATACCAGCAGCACTTAAATCTGCAGATATAGCTCCGTTGCACAAGGGGGGAGTAAAGCCTTGGCAAAAAATTATAGGCCAGTTGCACTAACATCACACATAATAAAAGTGTTTGAAAGAGTGATTAGGAATCAAATTTCTAGTTTTATGGAAAACAATGAATTGCACAATCCAGGACAACATGGATTTAGAGCGGGAAGATCCTGTCTGTCACAGTTACTCAACCACTATGACAAAATCACAGAAGCCCTAGAAGAAAAGCAAAATGCAGATGTTGTATACACAGACTTTGCAAAGGCTTTCGACAAATGTGACCATGGGGTGATAGCTCACAAAATGAGGTCAATGGGAATAACTGGAAAAGTAGGACGCTGGATACTCAATTTCCTGTCGAACAGAACACAAAGAGTAACAGTCAATCAGATAAAATCGAGTCCAAGCGATGTTAAAAGCTCTGTACCTCAAGGTACAGTCCTTGCACCGCTACTGTTCCTTATTCTCATATCTGATATAGACAAAAATACACGTCACAGCTTCGTGTCATCCTTCGCAGATGACACAAAAATCAGCATGAAAATTACCTCTGCTGAAGACATTGAAAAACTACAAACAGATGTCAACAAAGTTTTCGATTGGGCAGCAGAAAATAATATGATGTTTAACAGTGATAAATTTCAGGTACTCAGGTACGGCAAAAATGAGGATCTGAAACATAATACAGGGTACAAAACACAATCAAATCTTCCCATAGTAGAAAAACAGCATGTCAAGGATTTGGGAATAATGATGTCCGACGATCTAACGTTTAGGGAGCATAACCAAGCAAATATCGCATCAGCCAGAAAAATGATCGGATGGATTACGAGAACTTTCAAATCCAGGGATCCCATCACAATGGTTGTACTCTTCAAGTCACTTGTGTTGTCCCGTCTCGAATACTGCTCAGTACTCACTTCCCCCTTCAGAGCAGGAGAGATTGCTGAAATAGAGGGAATACAGAGAACATATACGGCACGCATAGACGAGATAAAACACCTAAATTATTGGGATCGTCTCAAAGCTCTCCAAATGTACTCTCTAGAAAGGAGACGAGAGAGATACCAAATAATATACACGTGGAAAATACTGGAGGGCCAGGTCCCAAATCTACACAGTAAAATAACAACGTACTGGAGTGAACGATATGGAAGAAAATGCAAGATTGAACCAGTGAAGAGCAGAGGTGCCATAGGCACAATCAGAGAACACTGTATAAACATCAGAGGTCCGCGGTTGTTCAACGTCCTCCCAGCGACTATAAGAAATATTGCCGGAACAACCGTGGACATCTTCAAGAGAAAACTGGACTGTTTCCTAAGAGAAGTCCCGGATCAGCCGGGCTGTGGTGGGTATGTGGCTCTGCGGGCCGCTCCAAGCAACAGCCTGGTGGATCAAACTCTCACAAGTCGAGCCTGGCCTCGGGCCGGGCTTGGGGAGTAGAAGAACTCCCAGAACCCCATCAACCAGGTATCTTTATCCTTCCTAGTTATCACTCTTATCCTTCCTAGTTATCACTCTTATCCTTCCTAGTTATCACTCTTATCCTTCCTAGTTATCACTCTTATCCTTCCTAGTTATCACTCTTATCCTTCCTAGTTATCACTCTTATCCTTCCTAGTTATCACTCTTATCCTTCCTAGTTATCACTCTTATCCTTCCTAGTTATCACTCTTAAGCATCTAGTTATCACTCTTAACATTCTCAATAATTGTTCTTTACCTTCCTAGCAATTATAACAACCAAAAAAACCCAACTATTTATTAATTAACTTTTTAATTTTAGTATAAAGTCTGAGTTTTAGCATCTTTCCTCTGTCCTTAATGTTTTTAGTTCATTCCCCATACCATATTAAAACAATGGCGACACTAACCTCAAACTTTATTATAAATTACCTACATAAGAATATGTATAAAATCTTTCAGAAATTATGTAATTGATAACGTACAGAAAGGTCCATATTTTGTCTGACTCCGATACTGAGCCAATCACGCACACCAAGGCCTCGGAACACCACATAGTAATATACGGCCAATCAGTGGAACTCTCGCAAAATATTTGTTGAACCAAGTAATAGTTAGTCAGCGAAATCGTGATCAGAATAAAATGGCTTCTCCCTTGGGAACGGGCCAATCAGCGGTGAGAACCTATTTCTGCCAGAGGAACAAATAACTCTGGTGTTATAATCATACTAAGGTGGAGACGCCGTACACACTGGCGCGGTCAGAGGGGCGGCGCTGCACTTGTAACATGTTCTCACACATTTGTTATATAAGTACCAATTGTGGCAAAATGTTTTAATGTGAATATTTATCAGCTTATTTGTTCGAGTAAAAAATATAAAGGCAATAGTTAGATTTCATTACGATAATAATAAACCAGCCCATCTTCTTAAATGAAATTATTATTATAGTATTTCATTTTATTTTGGTCAAGCGTTCAAATATGTCGTGATAACCTCCAGAAAGTAACTTTTGTATTATAGAATATGACAAACCGGAATTTTTTTTGTATTTATTTGCAAATAAGATATAATCTTACCATCCTAGGCCTTGTACATGATATCCGAGGCCTAATATATTGTACATATATGTACTATACTAGACCTATATATTGTATATATATATATATATATATATATATATATATATATATATATATATATATATATTATATATATTATATATATATATATATATATATATTATATATTGTGACGGTAACGAGTTGGAAATGGTGGTCGGCAGTCTTCCAACTAGCAGGTGTCAGTGCTGGGCCACATATAATATATAAAAAAAAAGAAAAGGAAAAAAAAAGAAAAAAAAGAATGACTGCGTGATTGGTAATCTGTGGTAAGGTCGGAAATACGAAAGACAATAATAAAAACTGGATTTTAATAACAATAAAAAAACACAAATTGAAACAAATGCGGGGTTGCGTGGTGACCACCGGCCAGGTCGGACGCTCCTGAGGTCTCTCCGCACTGGCTAGTGTTTACGTTGGGTGATTGCTGGTTTGCCCTGCTGGTGGTGGTCTGCCACTGACAGGGTGACGTTTGCTTAGCCATGGGACTTCTCGCCCCCCAGTGAAGAGGACATTGTCGGCTGGTCTGGCGTTTACGGTACCAGTAGACCATCCATTGGTTGGTGTCGCCCTGGTGGACGTGCTTCATGTGCAGCTGTCGGACCTGGTGGGCATCCAGCTGCTTCAGGGCAACCGTGCTGTGGTAAAGTTCCGCCTCCAGGCTGCCTTTCAGGCGTTTCTCGAGCGGTGTGGGGGCGTGTTTACCCTCTCCCTGATACTGCTGGCTCGTTAAGGTAGTGAATCTTAGTGTCACCTTGACGTCTGTGGCGGTGCATGGCGCCCCCTTCGAATTTCGGGACGACTTTTTGACCTCCTGTTTCGAACGGTTTGGGACAGTGTTAAGTGTTCGTTGGAACAGAGTCGTTGCCGGGCACTGTGTTGGTATGCTTGACGGCTCCCGCACCCTGACGATGTCGCTGAAGTGTATGTACCGTCGTCGATATCCGTGTTGGGATACACGCTCCACTGCAGTATCGGGGTCAACCGCGCGC
>WNGS01046224.1:0-16091 GCA_020271785.1 Procambarus virginalis | reverse complement strand
AGTAGGCACTCGGTCGTATAGGACCATGCCAGACTGACCGCATTTTCCAAGACACGTAGTGAGCGTCGACCCCCCCGTCGATTTGTCGGGTTGCCAGCAGCAGTGAGCCCGTGCCGAAAACAGTGGTGATCATCTGCGGCCTGGGCACCCGACGCCGCGATCAGCGTCAGACAAGCGAAGGCATGCGCAGAGTTTCAGCATGTCATTCCTTCCACTAGAAGATTGCGCAATCTGCTGCACACAGGCAACAGCAGCGTCGAAGCAGGCCCGCGCCAAGCGACTGCCACCAGTTCAGTACGCGCGCTTTGTCGCCGGACACCGGAAAGCATCGACAGACGCCGTGAGGCGGCCCGGACTGTACGCTCTGTTTGCGCGCCGGACCATGGCGGACACTGGCGTGTGGACTGGCTGAAGCACCGTCAGCCAATGGCTCTTCAGCTCTGCGGCCTCATTGACCGGCTGAGTGCTGTTCCGGCCGCTCAGGTCCCGAAGGGGCGCGTCACCCGCTTTCGGGCTGAACGCGCCGAGAACAGCGCATAACCCAAGCCGGCGCGGCGGCCGGGCGAATCAGCGCGGCCGTGAGATGGCCGGTCGCAGCCAGGCCGGGTGCAGGCCCCACAGACCCAGCCGTGACGCTGGGCCTGGACGAAGCGGGCAACAGCCGCCCAGCACCTCGTCGTCCAGGCGCTGCAGCTGCACGTCAACAAAGCCGGCGGCCTGCAGTTGCTGGACCCGCGTTTTAGCCGGCAACAGGTCGGCCAGGGCCACGCCGGCATAACCTGGCACCGCTTCAAGGCATCAATGAAGACCGATCACTGCCGGCGTCCGTACCAGGTCGGTAAGAAGGCCAGCCGGCCCACCCGGCAGCAGCGCGCCGGGTCTAGCTTGAACAAGGCTTTGCGCGGCGACACGGTGGTAGGGCCGCGTCCACGCACAGCACGGCGTCGAAAGCGCCCGTCGGCCACGCTGCGCTGCCGTGGCCCAGGCCAGCGCCGGCTGCACCACCACCGGGCATTGCGCCACCAGCCCGGCACGCGCCGCACGACTGCCGCGCCCGGGCGGCCAGCGTGCGGCGTCGGGCCTCCCCGCCCACGGCGCTGGCGGCACCGTACACCTGCACCAGTGCAGCAGCTCCTCACCCGCGCCGCAGGCCAGGCCTGCAGCACGCGATGTCCACAGCTGCAGGCCGGCTGGCTGCAGCCACGGCATCGGCCAGCGCGGCGCACGCGTCGGCGTAGTGCCCGGCGCCGGCCCACAGCCCCAGGTTGCCCCAGTCGCCCTCGGGGCCGCCGTGGTGCGCAGTCGGGCGGTGGTCAGGGGGGTGGGCGGCGAGCACGGGGTCACCTTTTTTAGCACAGCGGAGGCCGTTGGGCGCCAGGACTTGTTCACATCCAGGCACCAGCTTGCCGTGCCGGGACGGCCGGTGTCACCGCCGCCCACCACTGCGCGGCATCGACGTGCCTTGCAGGAGCAGGGCGTGATGAAGTTGAACACGATCGGTGCCCTGATGGTGCTGGCCCTGCTGGCCGCCCCGGCGGCCCAGGCGCTGCCGGTGACGCAGAGCTTCGAGCCACCCGGTTTGCCGAGGCCCAGGGGCCAGAGCCTGGGCCCGGGCCCGCGGAGGAGGGCTGCACGCGGCCGAGAGCGCCCAACCCTTGATGCAACTGGTGGCCCTGGCCCAGCGCGGTGGCCCGCAGGCGAAGCCCGGCCGCCGACGAACTGCATGCTGACGGCCGACGCCCGCAAGCCCGCCATCGGCACCTTGTCGCACCCGTGCAACGCCGGCGTCGGGCGCTGGGGGCCCGCAGTCGAGCTGCCCGGCGGCCTGCCGCCCTTGGCCGAGCGCCGCCGGTGGCGATGCTCAGCCGCCCCTAGTGAGTTGTCGGGCTCGTCGGGCTCGCCCGGGTCGCCCAGCAAGGCCTGGCCGTCGTCATCCGGGCGGCGGCACCACATCGGCGCGCGCCAGCGACATCCACGTGCCAGCGGCAGCCGCATCGCGCGGGCGCGGCGCCGGCCGGGCCACCTCCAGCGCGTGCGGGGGGCGATCATCACGCCGCATTCGGGCGGCACGTCCGTCGGCGCTGCCGATGCCGGCCTGCAGCACATACCATCACTGGCTGGCCAAGCCCAGGTAGGCGGCCGCGCTTGCGGGGTTGCGCAGGTCCGACAGCAGGTCGGCGCGGCGCACCTTCACCTCGTGCACGATGGGCTCCGACGAAGTCCTCCACCGTGGTGTGGCGGATCGAGAACACGTCGGGCAGCACCACCGGCCACACGCGCGGGCCGTCGGCCGGCCACCGGCGGGGCCCGCAGCGGCACAGCCCGCGCCACACCAGCCGCCCGGCGCGCCTGCATCTCGGCCGCCACGCGGCCCACCAACGTTCCATGCGCGTCGAAGGCCGCGCGGTTGGTCTGCAGCGTGGCCGGGGGCCAGCACCTGAACCGCCGGCCTGTCGGTGACCCGCAAGGTCTCGCGGCCGCTGTCGTCCAGCCGCCCGCTGCCAGCAAGGCCGCGGCCAGCAGTTCCACCTCCATCAGGTCCTGGCAGGGCACAGCCGGCCGAGCGCACACACCTGGCGCAGGCGGCGGCGGTGGGCGGCGTGGCGGCAGGCCGGCCATGGTATTGGCGCGGCGGCTACTCGGCCCGCCAGCCCCGCGCACCAGCTGCCCCGGCAAGCGCGCCGGTGGCCACGCCGTTCTCGAAGATCGGCTGCCCGGCCACCAGCGTGGCCACGTAGCCCCTGCGCCCTTCTGCAGCAGCCGCTGCCGCCAGCCGGCAGGTCGTAGGGCCATGTAGGGGCGCGTCGCTGCGCAGGTGCTCGTAGTCGATCACGTTGATGTCGGCCTCATGGCCGGCGCGCAGCAGCCCGCGGTCGGCCAGGCCGTACACCTGCGCGGTGTGCGAGGTCTGCCGGCGCACGATTGTCCTCCAGCGGCAGCGTGGGGCCCGCGGCGGCGGTCGCGCGTCCAGTGCGTCAGCATGAAGGTTGGGCAGCCCGGCGTCGGTGATGTACGCCCACGTGCGCGCCGCCGTCGCCCAGGCTGATCATGGTCTGCGGCTTGCTGCAGCAGCCGGTGCAGGTGGCTGAATGTCGTTGTACGCGTAGTTGAGATCGGGAAGTACACGATGCCCTGCCGCCCGTCGGCCATCATCCAGTACGTACACCACCTCGAAGGGCTGTACGCCGCGCAGCGCGGTCCACCGGGGGGGGGGGGGGGGGGGGGGGCCTCGGCGCTGTGCTCGGGCGCGGGCTCGTAGTCGGGCTGCGCCGCGTCCACGCGGTACATCTTGCCGAGAGCTGCGCAGGCATGAAGGCCACGCGCTCTTCCGGCGATGGGCACCTGCTCGGCCAGCCGCTGCGCGCGCCACCTCGGGATGGCGCAAGCCGCTCGATGCGCTGTTCGATGGGGCAGCTCGCGCGTGTCGCGCCAGGGGGGTGGGGAAGTGGTAACGGGTGCGAAACTGGCGCGCCAGCCGTACCGCACGCCCGCCGGGCGGCCGGGGATGCTGCCGATCAGCGGCACGCCGTCGGCGCGCGCCTCGTCCAGCCGGCCACCAGCTGCAGCCACAGGTCGGGTGCGGGGTCGTATCTGCTGCAGGTTGAACAGCACCGGGCGCCGGTCTCGCGGGCCAGGTCCATCATCCAGCGCGTCTCGTCCAGCATGTCGATGTGGTTGCTGGTCATCTGGAAAACCCCGCGCCGCTCCTGCCCCAGCACGCGGCCAGGCCAGAACAGCTCGTCGCGGTTGCACAGATAGGTGCCGGGCACCAGCTTGCCGTCGGCCGCCCCCTTGTGGATGAGCGTGGCGCGAGGTGGAAAAGCCCAGCGCCCCGGCGGCGCAGCGACGCGCGCAGCTCGGCCGCCCATGGCCGGCGATGTCCTCGGGCGTGGCCACGCTGTCGTCCGGGCACGGCGCGCTCGCCCATCGCGTACACGCGTAAAGCGCCGGTGGGCACCTGCGCGCCCCGTTCCACCGCCAGCGGCGTGCGCGACAAGCGCCGTCCAGTACTGCGGAAAGGTCTCCCACTACCAGCGGATGCCCATCGGACAGCGGCCGCGCCCGGGATGGTCCTCCACGCCCTCCATCAGGCCAGATTGACCCAGTCGCGCCGCTACGGGCTTTTCAAAACCGGATGGCGAAGCCCCACGCCGCAGTTGCCCATCACCACCGGTGGTCACGCCGGTGCCACGACGAGGGCGGCAGTACGGGTCCCACGTCCACCTGGCCGTCGTATGGGTGTGCACGTGCCACCCAGCGGGCGTCGGGGTGACCAGCGCACCGTCAGGCGCTGATGGTGCGGCGTGCCGCGCGCGCGGCCGCGCCACCTGGTAATGACGCCGCCGTCGATGGCCAGGCTCCCCGGCGGCGGGGCTGGCCGCTGCCCGTCCGATGAGGGTGTGCCGCCGGTGATAACGAGGTCGTGCATGGAGAATCCCTTGTCCGAGAAACCGGACGACACGCTACCCGCACCCGGGGCGGATGCGGGCCGGGTCAGCACGGGGACAGCCTTTCATGAGCACCCGCCATCGGCGATCGTCGGCGGCGGCCTGGGTGGCCTGGCCGCGGCCGCTGTTCCTGAGCCGGGCCGGGGTGCAGGCCACGGTGTACGAGGCCACGCCACCGAGCTGCGCGAGGCGGGTGCCGGCATCGTGGTGCCGCCGAAATGGTGCAGGTGTGCTGCGCGCGCTGGGGCTGGACGAGGCCTGCCGCGCTTTTTTTTTTTTTTTGGCGCGGTGCGGCTAGGACGCGGCCTGGGAGAGTCCGCCGCTGGGACGACGGCCGCGTGCTGTTCGTGCAGGCCCATGGGCGACGAGTGCGTGCAGCTGTACGGCGCGGCCCTGCTACGTGGCGCACTCGCCGCCGGAACCTGCTCGGCGTTGTCCGGGCAGCACCGCGCTGCCGGCCGAGGCGGTGCAGGCGTGCGGCGGGCGCTGCACCGGCGTGCGTGGGCCCGATGACGGCGGGGCAACGGTCGACTTCAGCCGGCCCGGATGGCAAGCGTCGAGTCGGTGGCAGGGCCGCTGCCGTGATCGGACAGCCGACGGCAGCCACTCCCGGTGGTGGACCAGGCCGTGTTCAGCACGGAGCCCGGCGCGCTTCTCCGGCCTGTGCGCCCCTTTCGCTGCCTGGTGCCGGCCGAAGCGGGGGGTCGCCCGCGATGGCGCTGCGGCGGTGCAGGCGCTGTGGGCTGGGGCGCGGGCGGCACTTCGTGCACTACCCCATCGTCGGGCGGGGCTGGTAACGTGGTGGCCATCGGCCGGCGGGCGACTGGCTGTCAGCGAGTCGTGGACGGCCGACGGCGAGGTGGCCGACATGAAGGCACAGTTCGAGGCTGGGACGCGCGGCTGCACCAGCTGATCGACAGCGCCACGCACACACAAGCAGCTGGGCGCTGTACGACCGCACCCCGCTGCCCCGCCTGGGGCCGCCGCCGGGTGGCGCTACTGCTGGGCGATGCGGGCACGCCATGCCTGCACTTCTTCGCCCAGGGCGCGGCGCAGGCGCTGGAAGGCCGCGCTGCTGCTGGCTGACTGCGTGCGCGAAACGGTGCCGGCTGCCGCGCTGGCCGGCGGCAGCTGCAGCGCTACGACGCCATCCCGCCGCCCGCGTGCCAGCCCGGGTGCAGCTGATGAGCCGCGGCCGCGAGGTGGCGCAACCACCTGCCCGACGGGCCGGAACAGCTAAGCACAGCGCGACCGGCCGAACCTGGCCAGCGGCAACCCGCTGCGCGAGCAGCGCGTGGCTGGTACGGCCACGATTCTGGCGGCCGACCGTCGGCGGCCCTGCAACGCTGACCCTTGACCAAGGATCCCGTTGATGGACCCTCCAGCCAGCAACCCGCCCGGCAGCCGCGGCGATGAACGGCGCCGAAGCGGCTGGATCCGCATGCTGCAGCTGCACGGCGTGCAGCATGTCTTCGGCCTGTGCGGCGATACCAGCCTGCCCTACTACGACGCGCTGGCCGCGGCTGGACCACGGCATCACCCACATCCTGACGCGTGACGAGCAGCAGCGCCGCCTACATGGCCGACGGCGTACGCGCGCGTCACCGGGCCGCTCCCCGCGTGTTGCCGAAGGGCCCAGCGGCGGCGGGGACGCCCACCTACCTGCTGCCCGGCCTGGTGGAGGCAACGAGTCCAGCGTGCCGGTGCTGGGGCATCGTCCCGACGTGCCCGGTGTCATCCCGCGGCAAGTACCCGCTGACCGAGGCTGGACCAGCAGAGCCTGGTACCGCCCGCTGACGAAGTGGAACGGCACCGTGCAGCGCAGGGGGCCGACCAGCTGCCGCACGGGGAGTGCGCAGTGCCTTCCGCGCGATGACCACCGGCCGCACCGGCGCCGCGCACCTGTGCCTGCCCTTCGACGTGCTACTTTGCCAACAATGCCCAGTCGCAATGGATCTGGCAGTCCGGCAACGGACAGCCGGTCGAAGTGACGCGCACGTTTCGCACCACGTTCGACCTCACGGGTTTCGACCCGACGACCGCCATCATCAACGGCAACTGGGGTACCGACAACGAGGCCCTGGACATCGTGATCAACGGTGTCAGCACCGGCATCAGCCTGTTGGGCATCACGACTTCCAACTTCATCCAGTTGACTCCCTTTGTGATCAACACGGGCTTCGTGGCTGGCCTGAACACCCTGGACTTCATCATCCGGGACACCGGAGTCATTGCAGCTTTCCGAACGGAACTCACTGGAACTGCCGATGCCGCCGTGTCCGTGCCTGAGCCGGGCACGCTGGTCATTGTCAGCCTCGGTCTGTTGGCGTCAGTCGCCGCTCGAGCGCGCAAGCGGGCCTGACACGGCCATTGGCCGTGGAAGCGGCCGGCCTTGGTTGCAAGGCCGCACTGCGGCCCACGAGTGGTGCGGCGGCCTGTTCAGCCAGGCGTCGCCCTGCTGGCCGATGAAGCTGTCTTCAGCGGGCACGGTCACCAGCACCAGGCCACCCGGCGCCGTGCGGCCACGCTGTCGCGCAGGAAGGCCAAGAGGTCGAGCACATGTTCCAGCACCTGGAAGCGACAGACCAGGGTCGTGCTGGCCCGGCCGCTGCGCCGCTTCATCTGACAAGGTCCGGCAGACGACGTCATGCCCCGCCTCGCAGGCTGCCTGCACCGCCGCCTGGTTGAACGCCAAGCCCTGGTAGCGCACGCTGGGTTGCTGTGCCTTCAACAGGCTGGCAAAGGCGCCGCGGCCGCAGCCCACTTTCAGCACCGATGCGGCGGCGAATGCATAACGTTCAAAAGACGCCGGGTCACCCGGCGGCGACGGGTCGTACCAACGCAAGTCGAAATGGCTGCAGCGTCACAGCACGCAGTCGCCAGCGGCAAGCAGCAGGGCAGACACTTCCACGTTCAGGTGCGGCTGGCGGTAGCCGTCCACCAGGCCGGCCGCACTCTCACGGCCATCTTCTTCTGCGCGGCTGTCTGAACAAACGGGGCAGCGCGGCTTCATGGTGCCGACGCCAGCACGCCCAGCCGCTGCGCCACCGCCAGCGCCGAGTGCACCGCGCTCTCCAGCAAGGGGATGCCGGCCTGCGCATACGAGCCGCAGAACCACAGGCGACGGCCCGGCTGCGCGTGCAGGGCCTGCAACCCCACCAGCGCGCGCTGGCTGCCGGCGTCGACCATCGGCCGCTCGAAGTCGGCGCGGCCGATCAACCGGCCCGGCTGCGGCTCGCGCTGCGGGTGCACGGTCTGGAACACCGGCGGTGCCCGGCGCAGCGCGGGCTGCACGGCGTTGACCCAGATCGTCGACTCGGGCGCGCCGTGCGCCGCCGACAGGCGCAGGTTGACCGGCGACCAGTGCGCGCGCCGCGCCGGCATCAGCGCCGGGTCGTCGTGCATCAGCACCTGCACCGGCTGGTAGCGAAAGCCCTCCAGCACGCGCACCTCGTCGGGCGCAGCGTCGGCCAGCAGCCGGCGCGCCTGGTTGGCCTGCGTGGCCAGCACCACGTGGTCGAAGGCCTGCTCGCTGCCGTCTTCCATCTGCAGCACCACGCCCCGCTGCGGCGGCGCACCGCGGCAATGCGCGCGTGGCAGCGCAGGTCGGTGATGCCCTGCAGCAGTCGGCGCTCCACGTCGTCGGCCCCGTGCAGCGCGCGGCGCACGCTCTCGCGCGCCAGGCCGCGGGCCAGGTAGTCCACGATCACCGCCGCCGGAAAGCCGCGCGCCTGCTCGGCGCTGCAGGTGCACACCGTGCAGATGGCCGGCAGCAGCAGGCCGTCGACAAAGGCCGCCGGGTAACCGCGCGCAGCCACGTACTCGCCGATGGTCTGCGCGCCCACCGCACCGGCCTGCAGCGCGGGCACGGCCTCGCGGTGAAAGCGCAGCAGCCCGCGCACGATGTGCCGCGCCTCGGCGCCCAGCAGATCCTGCGGGGCCAGCCAGCCGTACGAGCGGCTGCCCCAGCGCAGGTTGCGGTAGCGGAAGTACAAGCCGCCGTCCTCGCGGGTGAAGCTGCTGGCGTAGCTGACCGGCTCGCTGGGCACGCCCAACGCGGCGTACAGGCGGGTCAGCGTGGGGTAGTAGCCCGGGTAGAACACGCGCAGCGGCACGTCCACGCGCAGCGGCTGGCCGTCGGCCCCGGGCACCGACACCGAGGCCGCGGTGAAGCCCGGCCGATGCTGGCGCTCGAACAGCGTCACCGCGTGGGTGCGCCCCAGCAGCCACGCGGCCGACAGCCCCGACAGGCCGGCGCCGATGACGGCGATCCTCCATCGTTGGGCAGCGCCGGCACCGGCAACGGGCAGGGCAGCGGCTTCGGCCGGCGTCAGGGCGGTCACGTCAGGGCAGGCTCGCCGAAGCGGTCACCTCAGGGCTTCCATCAGCAGGCGATCTTGCCACCGCTGCCTACACTGGCCCGCCAGCATGGTGCAGCCGGCCGGGTGCGCCGGTGGAGCCTGCCCGGGCGGGCGGGGCCGTGGCACGGGCCTTGCAACGATTCTGGCCATCTAGTCGGCCATGGTGGCACCGAGGAAGCGTGCATGGAAGCGAAGTGGCTCGAGGACTTTCTCAGCGGGCGCGCCACCGGCAGCTTTTCGGTGTCAGCCGCCGAGCGCCACATCACGCAGTCGGCCTTCAGCCGCCGCATCAAGTCGCTGGAGGACAGTGGGTGGGCGTGGCGCTGATCGACCGCTCGTCCTACCCCACGCGGCTCACCCCCGCGGGGCAGGCGTTTCCTGGCCACGGCCCGCGAGGCCACCACCTCGCTGCTGTCCACCCGACAAGAGCTGCGCCAGGCCGCGCGCGCCGACCGCCGGCTGCTGCGCATTGCGGTGCAGCACGCGCTGGCCAGCGGCCTTCCTCGCCCGCTGCTGGCCACGCTGTCCTGCTGGCCCGCGACCGACCTGCTGGTGCAGGTGCGCGCCGACCGACCTGGGCACGATGCGTGCGCGACACTGGAAGACGGCAACGTCGACCTGCTGTCTGCTACACCACCCCGGCCTGCCGCTGGCAGCTGAGCGCCGGCGCTACCCGTCGCTGTGCAGCTGGCGCAGGACATCCCCTCACTCCGGTGGGCCCGGCCTGGCAGCGACGGCCGTCCCGCGGCACGTGCTTGCGCGCCGGTGCGGCCATGAGCCGCGGCCCCTGGCTGAGCTACAAGCGCCGACGCGCCAGCTCGTGGCCGCGTGTCCGCAGCTGGCCCCGACGCCGCCGAGCCGCCGCTGGCGGTGCACCCGGTGTTGGATGAGCGCGCTGGTCGAGCGCTGCGCGCCACGGCGCTGGTAAGGGCGGGCTGGGCGCCTGGCTGCTGCCGCACAGCCTGATCGCCGACTGACCTGAACCACAAGCTCTTGTTGCGCTCACGGCCCCGGCGTCGCTGGACTTGCCGCTCTCACGTGGGGTGTTTTGCCAGCACCTCTCTGCTCGTTGGGCGGCTGCAGGGCATGTGGGACTGCAGCGCGCCGCCAGGCCGAGACGCACCGGAGCCGATGGCCCGCGCCAATCTATGAAAGCCACGCATAGAGTGCGCCGCAAAGTCATTGGGACCTCGCCAGGGGTCGGCCTTAGGTCCGCCTCTCGCAGCGCCCAACACCCGGCCTGCGACCGTCTGAGCACGCACGAATGACCTGGAAGACTTCCCACTGTCCGCCTCGGACACTGGGCCCACGCCGCTCTGAGCCGTTGAACGGCCTGGCGCGCCGTGCTCAACACCCAGCGCCTGTACATCAAGCGTGACGACTGCACCGGCCGTGCCAACAGCGGGCAGCAAGAGCGCAAGCTCGAGTTCTGGTCGGGCGAGGCGGTGCGCACAAGGCCGGCCGCACGCTGCTGACGCAGGGCGCGGTGCAGTCCAACCACGTTCGCCAGACGGCCGCCGCCGCAGCCTTCATGGGCATGGGCTGTCCAGGCCATCCTGGAAGAGCGGGTGGCAGGGCGCACCGGCCGCGTATCCACGAGTCGGCAACTTGTGACTGGCTCGCACACCTGTTCGGCAGTTCCGCCTGCACCGCGCTGCCCGCGGGCACCGGGGGGGCGATGAGCCGCGGCGCTGGATGCGCCTGGCCCAGCAGGCTGCAGCGAGCAGGGCCGCAAGCCCTATCGTCCATTTTTCCCGCGGCGGCTACCAACGCGTCTGGCTCGCTGGGCTATGTCGACTGCGTTGCTCGAACTGCTAGCGCCATGCGACGCACAGGGCACTGCGCAAGCGGCCGCTGCGTGCCCACAGGGCGTGCGTCGCGGCACAGCAGGCCGGCCTGGTGGCCCGGCATCCCACGCAACTGGGGCTGAACTTGGCCCGGTCACGGCTTATCGGCGTGCGCGCGGCAGCGCCCACGGCGCAGGAGGCGCGCGTGTACGACCTGGCCAGCGGGGTGTCGGGCCCTGCTGGCGCGTGCAGCCAGCCGCTGTGCCGCTGCAAACGCGTATGTGGCCGATGACCGCTCTCATCGGCCGGCGGGCTACGGCGTGCCGACGACGGCATATGGTCGAAGCCGTGACGTATCGGGTGGCGGCTCACCGAAGGCATCCTGGCCGACCCCGTGTATCACCCGGCAAGGGCCGGGCCGGCCTGCTGGACATGGTGCGCACGCCGCCCCCCCCCCCCCTTCGCCATCGACGAGGACGTGATCTTCGTGCACACCGGCGGCTCGCCGTCCTTCGGTTAGTCACGAACGTCTTCCTGCCGCCACGGGTGCGGGCCCAAGGCATGGCCGCCTGACCGGTGCCGCCCCGTCATCCCTTCAACCTGCAGCACCCTTGAGATCCATGACGCTTTGCACGGCATGCCCCGCGTCCTGGCGTTCGTCGCCGCACTGGTCCTGAACCGTCTCCCACCCGTGTGGGCCGCAGGGCAGCCCGCAGAGGGCGCACCTGGTGAGGTGTTGCAGCCGAGCCCCAACCACCTTGGGGGGGTGGGGCCCGCGTACCAGAGCACCGCCGTCCCCGTTGGCCAGGTGAGACCAAGGTCTACGAAGGGCTGCTCGAGTAGACTTCCGCTCAACAGCCCATCCCCAGCCGCGCCGTCGTGGTCGGTCAGCCCCGACGGCAAGACATACCTTCAAGCTCCTGTCGGGCGGTCAAGTTCCATGACTGCAAGCCCTCCCAGCGCCGACCGTGCAGTTTAAAGCGTGATGGAGGTGCTGAGAAGGTGCCCCGCGCTGCGTGAACACCTTCCGCGCCTGACCGCGGTTGGACACCCCGCCAGATTACGGCCGTGTTCCAGCCTGGATTCGCCGGCTCCGTCCATGATGATGGCGCTTCGTCGTACTAATCGCCGATGGTGCCCAATCACTTGTTCGGACCGGCGACAATCACGCGCCCCCCAACGGCAACCGTGCCGGTGGGCACGGGCCCGTTCAAGTTCTTGAGTGGCCAGAAGGGCCCATTCATGCGCTTCGACCGGAAACCCCGACTAACCGCAAAGCCGGGCCGCCGCACCTCCGAACGCATCGTGGCCCGCTTCATCGACGGAAGCGGCCCCGCTCGGCAGCGAGGAGCGCAGAATGCACATGGCGCTTCACGCCATCCCGCCGTTGGACGTGCGGCGGCTCGAGAAGCTTCCGCGATCGAAGTCACAACAAGGGCTACGAGATGCAGTCGCCCATCGTCATCTCGCTTCAACACCACCAGCCGCCGGTCGACAACCCCATGTTCGCCAGGCCGTGGCCTACGCGATGGACCGCAATTTCGTGCTCGCAACATCTTTTCGGCTTAGGCCGGCCGGCCACCGTCCCCATCAAACTCGACGTTCAAGGCCAACGGCCTGTACACCACCACCGACGTCAGGAACTACAACGTTCCCAACGGCATCGACCCTTGCCAACAAGCTTGCTGGACTAAAGCCGGCATGAAAGCGCGCCCGACGGCACTCGATTCGAGATCGTGCAAGACGTGACGCCCTACGGCGAAGAGTGGGCGCCGCTTCGGCTGAGTACACCAGCAGCGCTGCCCAGATCGGCATAAGGCCACTCGCGGGTGAAACGTCCGTTCGGCATGCGCCGCGTGTCACCAACTACACTTCCAGCTCACCAGCAACTGGATCAGAACGCTGGCTGACGCCCCACCCCACGCACCGTCGATCGGCGGCACCGCTTTACCACTCGGGCAGCATCAAGCCGCACTGGTGTCGTGAAAAACTCGCGCTGGACTACCAAGGAGACGGTAACGAGCTGATGGTACAAGGCCACGTCGCGCTCGCTGCGAAGAAGCCGCGCCGCGCTGTTACCACGGCTCAGAATCGCGTGTCGAGGCCATCCCGCTGGTTTTAATGCACGAGCTGGACTTCGTCACCGTCTACAACAAGAAGTGAACAACTGTTCCCGCTCAGGGCCCGCTGGGGCTTACTCGTCGGATGGACCAGTCTGGCTGCGAAGTAACCCGGCCAGCAACACCCACAGAGCCCGAGCACGATGGTCTGGCCGAAGCTGGCTCTACGCGCGCGCCGCATGCTGCAGTCGGTGCCGACCCGTTGCGTGGTCTCGTCCGCTCTAACTCCTGCTGTGAAGCTGGCACCCGCGACGCCGCCGAGGTGCTGGCCGCGAGGCGGGCTCGTCCAAGCCGGAGTTCATGGAGGCAGATGGCCAGAACCTCGGGCTCGACCATCCCCGTGGCGTATGCAGCTGCTGTGTACGTCAAGAACATCGTCCAGCTTCGCCTCTGCTTTTCCTCCGCCAACAACATGCCGGTGGCCGACCTGAATCGGCTCTCGCTTTTTCCCACTCTGCTGCGAGGTTACGGTTGCTGCGCTGGCGTGGTGGTGGGCACCGTGCTCGGCCGCCTCGCTGCGCGCAACCTCAACCGCTGGCAGACAACCTGATCTCCATGCTCACCGTGCTGCCTACGCCACGCCGGTGGTCCTGGGCCTGGGCTGATGTTGATCGTGGTGTTCTCCACCCCTCGCTGGTTACTCCACCAGCGGCATGCAGAAGGTGCGGCCTTCCACGAAGGCTGGCCAGTTGCGCTAACATCGCCACCACCTGGTGCTGCCGCGGTGACGCTGCATGTTCTACATGGTCGCTGTACGCGCGGCTGATGCGGCCTCGGTGTGGTAGCAGTTCTCGATGGACTACGTGGTGACGGCGCGCGCCAAGGGCCTGACAGAGCGCCAGATCGCGCGTCGTCCACGTGCCTGCGCATGCAGTGCTGCCGGTGATGGACGATGGGCGTGCAGGTGGGCGCGCTGCTTCGGCGCGCCGTGTGTTGTGGAGACGTTTTTGCCTGGCCCGGCCTGGGCCTGCTGCCTATGAGTCGCTGTTCGCGCGCGACCTCAACCTGCTGCTGGGCATCTTCTTCTCCTGCACCTGCCTTTGGGGGTGGTGAACCTGGTGGTCCGACTGGCGTACTCCTGCTCGACCCCCGAATTGAGCTTAATGAATCCCCCCCTAAGCGCCTCGCTCGTCCCCCCCCCCCCAGGGGGGCACCGACCCAGCGCCCTGGCAAAGCCTGTCCGCGGCGGTCGCTTGGGGGTTCCTGACTCCTGGGTCGCGGCGGCGCGCCGGATCATGGCGCAACAGATATGAACAGCGCCCTGCAACGTTTCCTGCGCCACCGCCCCGCGGTGGCCGGCCTCGCACTGCTGCTGCTGGTGGGTGCTGGCGCGGCCTGGCCGTGCTGCTGTAGCCCGCGACCCGTTCGCCATCGTCTGGCAGCCGTTCCAGCCGCAGTTCGTCAAGCACCCGCTGGCACCGACGCGCTGGTGGCGCGACATGGCCGCCGCCTGATCCACGGCGCCCCGCCCACCTTGATGTGGGCGTGTTGGCCACCGGCATCGCCAGCGTCCGTGGGCATCACCATCGGCGGCACTGGCGGCTACTCGGCGTCCGGTTCGACAACGGGCTGATGCGCTTCACCGAGCTGTTCCAGACCATCCCGTTCTTCCTCTTCGCCATCCTGCTGTGGCGGTGCTGCGAGTCGATCGGCAGCGTGGATCTTCGCCAGCGCGGTTGGTGTCGTGGCCGCCGAGGGCGCGCACGGTGCGCGAGTGAGTTCATGCCATGCGCAACCGCGAGTTCGTGCGGCCGCGTGTCGCTGGTGATGGTCACCCTCGCACATCGTCTGGCACAGCCTGCCCACACCCTTTCCTCGTCATCGTCACGGGTCTCGCTGATGTGGCCACCGCCATCTCTCGATTCGGGCCTGTCGTTCCGGCCTGAGCGACGCCAACACCATGAGGCTGGGGCTTCATCATCGGCCTCGGGCCGCACCGTGCGGCGCACGGCTTGGTGGATCGCGCCGTGCCGGGGCTGGCCCTCCTGCTCAGGTGGATGGCCATCCAATGGTCGGTGACGGTTTGAACGACGGCTCACCCGCGCTGCGTTGCTGTGACCGCCCATGAAGGCACGACCCCCGCTGCTGCGCATCGAGAACCTTAGTGCGTGAGCCTGCCCGCCACCCGCCGGCCATGCGGTGAGGCGTGAGCCTGGGCGCTGGACCGCAACCAGATCCTGGTGCGTGGGTGGGCGAATCCTCTCGCAATTCGGTGAGGTCGCGTGCGTTGATGGGCCTGTTCCCGTCGCGCCACGTGGCATCCCAGCGGCGAGCGCATCGGGTGTTCGAGGGCGAAGACCTGCTGCAGGCCACGCAGAGCGCTGCGAGGCGACCTGCGCGGCAACCGCATCGCGATGATCTTTCAAGAGCCGATGCGGCGCTGAAACCGGTGCACTGCGCATCGCGCGCAACGATCGACGAGGTGCGGAGATCCCCGCTCGGGCACGGCCCGGCGCGCAGCGCCCGCGTGCTTGCGCTGCTGGCCGCGGTGAACCTTCCCGACCCGCAAGCAGATCCTCCTCGGCCTACGCCTCACCAGCTGTACGGGCGAGGCCAGCGCCCAGCGCGCGATGATCGCCATGGCGCTGGCTGCTTGAGCACGAAATCCTGATCGCCCCGACGCGCCCACCACCGCGCTGGACGTCACCACGCAGGGCCAGATCCTGGCGCTCATCCGCGACCTGCACCCAAGAAGGGCATGGGGGTGATCTTCGTCACCCACGACTTCGGCGTGGTGGCCCGGATACGCCCGACCGCATCGCCGTGATGCAGCACGGCAAGCTGGTTGAACAAGGTGCGGCCGAAGCAGGTGCTGAACCAGCACTCAGGCCCACTACACGAAGTCGTTGCTCCGACCGCAGTGCCCAAGCCCTCCCCCCCGGGGCCCGTGCGCGACTTCAGCGCCAGCCCGGTGGTGCTGAGCGTGCATGGCTTGAGCAAGAGCTACCGGTCCGGGGGTGGTTGTGTTCGGCCGGAAAGGGGCGGAGCTGTGGACGCGGCTTCGCCGATGTGAGCTTCAGCGTGCGGCGCGGCGAGACGGTGGGCGTGGTCGGTGACATCGGTCTCGGCAGTCCCCGCGGCCGCGTTGCATCGCGCGGCTGATCGAGGCGGACAGCGGGCAGATCATGGTCGAGGGCACCGAACTCGCGCCGCTGAAGCCCCGGGCGCTGCGGCCGGTGGCCAGGCGCCTGCAGGATGGTGTTCCAGGACCCTTCGGGTCACTCAACCCGCGCCCGCACGGGTGGGGCAGCTCATCTCCGAGGGGCGCCATCGCTTCACGGCATGAGCGCGGCGTCGGCCCAGGCGCGGCGCTGGCGTGCCTGAGCTGGTGGGGCTGGGAACGCCGTGCCGCCGAGCGCTACCCGCCACGAGTTG
>WNGS01046220.1:0-12641 GCA_020271785.1 Procambarus virginalis | reverse complement strand
AGAAATGGTACCATCCGTTTTCTATGTGCGGCGGCTGGACGCCACTAGAGAAGGTAAACAGCACACAGGACGCCTGCCAAGCTTGGGAGCTACTCTATCATGTAATCGTTTTTAAGTATTAAAGTCAGTAACCAGGAATGACTTTACATCAACCTTACTACCAAGACTATCTCAGCTATACACAGACACCACACTGGCGACGAGATGAACTGGGAACGCAGGTATTTTGTTCAACAAAACACAAGGAAGAAGAGCATGCTGCCTCACGCCCCAGGAGGAAAGAAAGCTGTCTGAGCACCATACCCCATGCTTTGTGCTGACCGTTGCTGTGTGCTGACCGTTGCTGTGTGCTGGCCAATGCTGTGTGCTACCCAAGCTGTGCTGACAAGCTGTGAGAGAGGAATCTGCCGACGCTGTGTACGAAACGACGCTTTGATGCAGTGTACAAAACCCGATGTTTTGGTTACGAAACGACGCTCCGTGCTACAAAATTCTTCACGCTGTGAACCACTGCTGCCTACTGCTGCCTACTGCTGCCAACTGCTGCCTACTGCTGCTGACACTGCTGCCAACTGCTGTACCAACTGCTGACAACTGCTGTACCAACTGCTAACAACTGCTGTGTTGCTGTGAGTAGGAACAACACATGTACACAAGGGCTAGGTAAGAGTCAGTTGCTGCTGTGTTGTGCACTGTTGTGAACTTTTGCATTAAAATGCTTGTGTGCTTTGCAAAATTAAAGTAATTACAGTGAATTCTTAAATAACATATACAGTGCAGTAAGTGTTATATATTCTGAGGAACATTTTAAGTGATAAGTTTAAATTTATTCAGTAAAAATGGCAAATATACCTCAGTTTCCTGCATTTGATCCTGACTGTGACCAGACAAACCTGTCACAGAGGTGGGTCAAATGGCTTAAAAGGTTTGAAAATTTGTTGATAGTTTCTGACATCAAAAGTGCTGAAAGAAAGCGTGCCTTTCTGCTTCATTATGCAGGTGATAGAGTTTGTGATATCTTTGATACACTGAAAGATACTGGTGGTGCCAAAGATTATGACACTGCCAAGGCCAAATTAACTGAGCATTTCAAACCAAGGCAAAATACTGCTATGGAAATTATGCATTTCAGGAGAGCAAACAACTCTCTAATGAAACTGTTGATCAATACCATACACGTCTGCAGGGTTTAGCAACCCATTGTGAGTTTGCTGATGTTGACAAAGAAATCAAACAGCAAATAATTGAAACATGCACATCTACACGTCTTCGTCGAAGAGCTCTAGAACTTGTTGATGATGAAAGTTCTCTTACCAAGATACTGGATATGGCTCGTCGAATGGAAGATGCTGCACGTGATGCTCGTGTCATGGAGTGCAGTGCCAACAACGGTTCTGCCACTGTTACTAACAGTCATGAAGTATGTAAGGTTCAGGGAGTACACCATGATCATAGAAGATATCATGCCAAACCTAACATTAAATTGAGCCGAGAACCACATCACAACTGGAGTCATGGAACAAGACTCAAGCAGTCACAACGACTCACATCAGAGGTTGTCAATAATAAATGTTACAATTGTGGAGGAGACTACCCACACCAAGATAATGTTTGTCCTGCACAAGGTAAGAAGTGCTATGAGTGTAGAAAACTAGGTCATTTTGGTGCTATGTGTCGTTCCGCACTAAAGAAACCACAATCAATATAAAAGCAATGTACGAGGATCAAGTCATAGGAGTCGAGGTGGCAAACACAATATTGCACCTCAAATCAAGAATGTTAATAATATACAAGACAACATTTCATTACAACCAGTCTCAGATGACAGTGAATGTGATTATATTTATGGAGTACAATCAATCACAAAATGGAATGATCTTCCAAACAACCCAGAGACTATAGTATACATTGCTGGCATTTGTCTCAAAATTCTCATTGACACTGGATCAAACATTGACACCATTGCTGAGTGCCACTATGAAAATTTAAAAAACAGTTCCCAAAGCTTGAAAAATACAATGGCAAAGCCACTGCCTATGCTTCAAAGGTAGCCTTACCAGTGATTGGAACTTTCACTGCAGAGATTAAGTCAAAGAATGCAATGCTCATTACTACATTCCATGTTGTTAGGAATGCAAAGGAGTCTTTACTCAGTTACAAGACTTCAACCAAATTGGGGCTACTTCAGCTTTCTAATGCTGTAGCAGTGGAATCTGCAAACAATGTTGATGCTATTGTTGCTGAATTTTCTGATCGGTTTAAATCCATAGGTTGTTATACTGATAGCAAGGTACATCTGCATATCAACCCAGATGTAATTCCAGTTGCCCAACCACATCGCCGACAACCATTCCATACTCGCAAGAAAGTCGATGCCGAACTGGATAGGCTGATAGAACTAGATATCATTGAACCGGTAACAGGCCCAACACCATGGGTAAGCCCAATTGTCACTCCACCAAAGCCGAAGAATCCAGATGAGATACGCATTTGTGTAGACATGCGTGTTCCCAACAAGGCAATAATGCGTGAACGCCATCCTACACCCACTGTAGATGATATGATTACCGCTTGAATGGTGCAACTGTATTCAGCAAGTTAGATTTAAACAAGGGCTATCATCAGCTTGAACTTGATGATGAGAGTCGATTCATCACAACGTTTACGACACATCGAGGTCTGTATAGGTACAAGCGCCTGAGTTTTGGTATTAACAGTGCTGCTGAAGTATTCCAGCACATCATCAGCCAGGTATTGCAAGATATACCTAATGCTGACAACATGTCTGATGACATCATTGTTTATGGCCGTACCCAAGCTGAACACGACAAAGCTCTTCGTGCAACATTGCAACGCTTACGAGAAAAGAATTTGACGCTAAGCCGAGCAAAGTGTGAGTTCAATCAACATAAAATTGAATTCTTTGGACATGTACTTAGTGACAAAGGTCTGTCTCCAGATCCTAAGAAAGTTGCAGATATCAAGAATGCTGCACCTCCTTCAACATCCACTGAAGTACATAGTTTTCTGGGAATGGCAAACTACTGTTCTCGCTTCATTCCAGATTTTGCTACCATTACGAAGCCTCTACGTGAGCTCCTGAAGAAAAATGCATCATGGTACTGGAGCGATGTCGAGCAAAATGCATTTGATGCTGTGAAAGATGCACTAGTAGAAAATGCGACTGCTGCATACTTTGATCCATCAATGGACACTGAGTTAACGGTGGATGCTAGTCCTGTTGGTTTAGGTGCTGTGTTAGCCCAACACAAACCTGGTCAACCAGATTCAAGAGTAGTAATTGCCTATGCCAGCCGTTCTCTCACAGATGTTGAGCAACGATACAGTCAGACAGAGAAGGAAGCTCTTGCTCTTGTATGGGGCTGTGAACACTTCAATGTGTATCTGCTTGGTGCACCCTTTACCACGATAGTCACTGACCACAAACCGTTGGAGACCATCTTCAATAATCCAAAGTCCAAACCACCAGCTCGCATTGAGAGATGGGCTCTTCGTCTGCAACCATACAACTTTACGGTGAAATACAAGCCAGGTGCAGGCAATCCCGCTGATTACATCAGTCGACATCCTGCCAACAGTTTCACCATCACCAAGCATCAGCAAGTTGCCGAGGAATATGTACACTCTGTAACCTGTGATGCAGTCCCTAAGGCTCTCACTCTTGATGAAATCCGTACTGCAACCCTAGAGGACCCAACTCTGCAAGCAACAGTGGATGCATTGACTAAGAAAAAGTTTCCACGCATCCCACCCTCAGGAGTTGACCAAGATGCATTCAAAGCACTTGAACGCATCCAGACAGAATTAAGTGTTACGCAACAACGCGACACCGTGCTGCGAGGTACTCGTATCGTCATTCCAGCTGTTCTCCAGCAACGTGCTCTGAAGCTTGCACATCAAGGACACCAAGGTCTTGTAAGGACCAAACAGCTGCTACGAGAAAAGGTGTGGTTTCCTGGCATTGATCGTCAAGCTAAGGACATGCATGATGCCTGTGTCCCTTGCCAAGCTGCAGTGGATACTTCAAGACCAACACCTCTACAACCTTCACCACTACCTGCTGCACCATGGATGGAAGTATCGATGGATTTCTGTGGACCGCTACCAACTGGAGAGTACTTGATGGTAGTCATTGATGATCACTCACGTTATCCAGAAGTAGAAATCATCACTTCCACATCTGCAAAGGCTGTCATCCCGAAACTCGACAAGATCTTTTCAAACTTTGGCATTCCTGAAGTTGTCAAGACGGACAATGGACCGCCATTTAATGGACAAGACTTTGTCAACTTTGCTGAGCATATTGGATTCAAACACCGCCGTGTGATGCCACTACATCCTCAAGCAAATGGAGAAGTAGAGAGATTCATGCAACCTCTCATGAAAGCTGTACGCTGTGCTCATGCCGAAGGACGATCCTGGAAACAAGCTATGTATGCTTTTCTCAGGAACTACCGTGCAACACCGCATGGAACACTGGGCAAGTCGCCTGGCGAACTTTTATTTGGACGTCCTATGAGAATCGCACTACCTGTCATGCCAGCCAAGGTAACGGATAAACGTCTCGCTCAGAAGGATGCACTAGCCAAGGGCAAAATGAAAATTGCTCATGATCAACGTGCAAAGGAACAATTCATAAAGGTTGGAGATACTGTTCTCGTTAAAAAGAAAAAAGAGGGAAAGCTAGATATGCCGTATGATACAAAACCATATAAAGTGATTAGTGTAAAAGGAACTATGGTAACAGCGAGTAATAGAGATCATAGTATAACACGTAATATGGCTTATTTCAAAGTGATTCCAACTAGTGTAGAAAATGATGAAGTGCAAAGTCGTGCAAAAGAAAAAGAAAAAATGAGTTATAACTCGATAAACAATTCATCGAGGGATATTTTTGTATTTAAGGACTCTCGTCCAAAACGTCATGTTAAACGCCCTACACGATATGATGATTAATTGTGTTCCTATGTAATGCAAAGTATTTACTTGTTATGCTAAACTAAATTTAATATTGTTTGAATAATGCAGATCTCTCATTCAATATTTTGTAACTTTGTATTACAGTTTCTTTCATGTTTGTTTAACATTGCATATGTATTTTTAACATTGAAATCCTTTGTGGTAAAGATTGTTTAAATTCTTTGTGTGTTTAATTAATGTTAAATGTATGCAATATCTCTTGATATGTTAATAACTTACTTTGTGTCAATAACTTTGCTTTGTGCTACAAGCATGGTAGACATCCTGTATTCATTCTTTTTAAAGAAAAGGAGGGATGTCATGTTCACAGAAAATGGTACCATCCGTTTTCTATGTGCGGCGGCTGGACGCCACGAGAGAAGGTAAACAGCGCACAGGACGCCTGCCAAGCTTGGGAGCTACTCTATCATGTAATCGTCTTTTAAGTATTAAAGTCAGTAACCAGGAATGACTTTACATCAACCTTACTACCAAGACTATCTCAGCTACACAGACACCCCACTAACCACAGTGGACCTCGAGACTACCAGGTTGTTAAAGTCTTGGTACGTTTAGGAGGCTGCATCAGCCCAATTCAAGCCATAGTCGTTGACAAGATCCCCTCAGATTTACATGTTACAGGTCTTGCTCAAACAGTCAAATTTCTTAAACGCAGCGGTATTAGGCTAGCAGATCATAAAATAAATACAGACTGTCTCAACGATGTAGGTATTCTTATTGGAGCTAACTTTTCTTATAGATTTATTACTGGATGCACCAGGCAACGAGGTGTAAACTTGTTGCTGTCAGCTGGGGGTAAACTACTCACAGGACTGGTGTTGATCCAACAACATTCTAAATCTACTAGTAATCAACCAACTAATTCAATAGTTGCATGACTAGGCCTAGAGCAGTCACCACTACATGTCAGAGACGAAACCGAGGATGATGAGTCCAATCCCCCTGTTCATAAATTATGGGATTTGGACACCTTAGGCATAGTCACTGATCAACCCAGTCCAGATGACACATGGACGTATCAACAATATCTTGATACTGTGATTTTTCAAGATAATCAATATTGGGTGAGACTCCCATGGAGGCTGAACCACCCACAGCTTCCAGTAAATTATTTCATGGCCTCAACCCAATTAAATTCTCAATTAGCTAGGCTACGGAAGCAACCAGATAAATTGCAACTGTATCATGCTTTAATACAGCAACAACTTGCTAACAAATTTATAGAAGTTGTTGAAGAAGACAACCATAAGACAGGCCATTATTTGCCACATCATGCTGTCCTGAAAGATTCAGTTACAACACCAATCAGGATTGTATTTAATTGTAGTGCCAAATTAAAGGCAGACAGCGTGTCACTAAATGATTGTCTACAAACTGGACCTAGCCTAACCCAAAGACTACAAGATGTCTTATTACGATTTCGCTCTGGTGTTTTCGCCTATACGGCCGACATTAGTAAGGCCTTTTTAAGAGTAGGCTTACAAGAGACGGATCGTAATTTTACTAAATTTCTATGGGTGAAAGATCCACAGGATCCTAATAGTGAAATCATTACTTATAGATTTGCCTCAGTACTGTTCGGAGCGACATCTTCACCATTCTTACTCCAGGCTACTCTGGATACACATCTCAAGAAGTCTAATAGCCCCTACAAGACTGAGATTAGCAACAATTTATATGTTGACAATTTTCAAGGAACCACTAATGATGAGAATAAACTAGTGGAAATCTACCATGAGGCTAATCGTGAACTTTTGGGAGCTAACATGCCCCTACAGTCGTGGGCCTCCAATAATAAACAACTCAACCAAATAATCGAGGAAGAATTCCCAGATTATAAGGTACCTCATAAATTGAAAGTCTTAGGTATGGAGTGGAATACTTCCACAGACAAATTGAATATCAAGTCAGTGGAGATCAAACATTCACCTCTAACCATGAGAAAACTACTCTCCCATGTCAGCAAGCCATTTGACCCTTTAGGCCTACTCAGTCCTATTCTAATTAAGGGTAAACTCCTTATGCAGGAGTGCTGGCAAAGGAATTTGAGGTGGGATGAAACGTTGCCGGAGGATCTCCAAGAAAAATGGCAGCAGTTGATTCCTGATTACAACAAACTTAGTATTCTACAGTTTCCTCGAAATACCTTAGGACTAAATTCACCCACAAATTTACATGTATTCTGCGATGCTTCAGGCAAAGCGTATGGCTCAGTAGCCTATCTAGTTAATACTCAACAATCATTTTTGCTTACATCTAAGGCAAGGGTAGCCCCGATTAAAAGGAGGTCACTACCCCAAATGGAATTAACTGCCTTATTAGTAGGTGTAAGACTGGCCCATTGCCTGATCAAAACCCTCAGTAATGTTCACCTTGGTGAAATAGTAGTGTGGTCGGACAATGAGGCAGTATTGCAGTGGGTAAAAAATGACAACAACAAAACTCCCTATGTCAGCAATCGAGTAAGGGAAATTCGTGAATTGTCTGCTGGTTATAAATTAAGACATGTCCCAACCAAGGACAATCCAGCTGACTATTTATCCAGAGGTTTGACTTTAAAGCAATTAGTTAAAACCGAGATGTGGTTTAATGGACCCCAATGGCTAGTTAGTGGTCAGTGGCCCCAACAGAAGCCGCAAGTCATTGTGACCAATATCACTACCCCTGTTGTGGATCCAGAACCCCCTCGAATTTTAGCTATCAATCCTCATCGCTATTCCAGTTTAAGTAAATTACTAAGAGTTACAGAAATGGTATTTGATTTCATCAACAAGATGGGGATCAAGTATCGATTTCCTAGTTCCATCAAATATTGGGTCAAACAAGCTCAACAAGAGACTTATGGGAAGGAATATGAACATCTCCCAGAAAGGTTGAGTAAGTCTCTGGGTATTTGGCTTGACTCAGACAATATAACATTTTGAGATGCGGCGGACGTCTGCTTCATGCAGAAATAAATTTAGATACGAAGAATCCTATACTTCTTCCACGTCACCACATCATTACTAAACTCATAGTTTTACATTACCATGAGCATAATACATTGCATGGTGGAGTATTAGATACTCTTACTGAAATCAGACAACGTTTTTGGCTTCCCCAAGGTCGCCAAACTGTTAAATCTTTAATCAAGTCTTGTATAATCTGCAAGAGATATGATGCTCGAGTGTGTCCTTATCCAGGTCCACCGCCCCTACCTAAGGAGCGAGTCGTTCACCTTCGTCCCTTTGAAACCACAGGTGTCGACTATACAGGAGCACTAATTTTAACAGGCACACCGGACAAGATTCCAGTGAAAGCCTACATTTGCCTTTTCACGTGTGCTACCACACGCGGAGTACATTTAGAAGTCACTTCTGACATGAGTGCAGAAGCCTTTCTGCAAGCCTTTCGCAGATTTGCTGCACGAAGATCTTGCCCAAAATTAATGATCTCGGATAATGGATCTAACTTCGTGGCAGGAGAAGCTTGCTTACAAGAAATATGGAACCATCCAGAAGTACACTCTGTGCTCAAACAGAGACAATGCTATTGGAAATTTATTCCTCCAAGAGCACCATGGCATGGCGGTTTTTACGAAAGAATGGTGGGAACTGTTAAGAAATGCCTAAGAAAAACCTTACACAGGCAGAAAATTAATCTCACCGAGTTACAGACCCTTGTCGTGGAAATTGAAGCACGAGTCAACAACAGACCTCTAACCTACTTAACAGAAGATTTCTCCCAAAGAGAACCCCTAAGCCCCTCTCATTTGATTCATGGTGGTCTTCTGAGCCCTCTAATATCTCTAGGAGACGAGGATCCAGCTGACCCTTCGTGTGTCAAAGCAAGTGACTTGGTGGAGAGTTATAGACACCTTTCAAGAGTAATAGAGAAGTGGAATGAGGTCTGGACACGTGAATATTTAACTGCTTTAAGAGAATATCATTATGGAGCTGCAAGCCCATACAATAAAGTTCAACTTAAACCAGGTGATCTTGTCCTAGTAGACAGTGATGGACCCAGGTCAGATTGGCCTATAGGTAAAATTGTTGATATCCATCCTGACCGCCATGGTGTATTACGAATTGTTAAAGTTCAGTGTCGAGGCACTACTACCTTGAAAACACTAGAGAAATTAGTACCTTTAGAGTTAGCAGAACACGAGTGTTCTACAGATATACCTGTAACCCAAGTTTCAGAGAACAATGATTCTACTCAACCGAGCACAAGACCATCAAGAGTCGCTGCTCAGAACTGCAAACAGAAACTTAAACAATATTTTGATTCTATTCAAGAGTAGATAACTTATCATTTAAACTTGAGGTGACCATACTGATGCAGTGATGAGTTGATGTCCAGTAATTAGTTACGAGTCATAGTGACCTTGGACAGTAGCCTCACTGTATTGATGAGGTCTCCTTAATCTTAAATGATCCAACTATTCATAATTTATTTTGTTAATATCCTTCTGTATCTTACAAAGGAATTATTCAATAATTTTCAATGTTTATTTACGTCCCCATGTTGACTTAGTCATCTACCACAGATTCGGGACATTCGTTAGGTACGTACTAACCTACTAACCCATGAATATAACTTCAGGATAGAGAAACAGGTGTACGTTAGTACTAATACCTGAACTACGACCCGAGTTTTCTCTCCCCGGAGTTATGTTGGAAATAACCAACAGTTTTATACATCATTGTATTTATACAACCAAAGTAGTTACTAAAATTACTAACTTATAGATTTAATCATTATCATGATTTATTCATTGCCAAATTCTTCCTAGTACGTGAGGAACAACAGGCAGCAACATGAATTTTCTCCACATTTAGTTGGATTTATAACAAGAGTCCAGTTTATCATTTCATTTACTAAAAATAGTTAAGTTTGATTTCGTAGTATACTATTACTTACTGGAGCTCCCTTATTTAACTAACATTTAAGTATTCTAGAGGAAATTACTTTGATGCAAATGATTTACTTTAATTTCCTCGATTGGCTGCACAACTTTTAGTAAGCCAATTTATGTTACTAGAACTTCTATTTTATCACAGAAGAATTTAATGTGATATTAATACTTGTTATTACCTCTTCCTTCCTTAGTCAATTGCGATAAATACATATTCATTTACGCTCGAAAGCCGCGCATGCGCAATAAGGAGCAGGAGGAAGAAGGGAGAGCGTCACTTGACTCAACACGAGAGCACGGACGCCATTAAGAGCGTGTAGCAGAGTTGTGCTTGACCTATTATTTCGCTCCCACGATCAGTTGAGCGGTGCCACGTTATCTGGCACAACATAGCCGTGTCATAGACTATCATACGAGCATCTCCAGAGTCAACGTCTTTCAAGCAGCAGCTGGAGGACGAAGAGTTGCTCAAGTCTTCACATCAACGACACGAGGCTCGGCTGCTAAGTTTACCCTTTTTGTTATTATGTGGCCACTATTAACATTTAGGCTAGCAGTCGTTAGGCCGAATGCAAACCAACAAAAGCTAGTACGTGTCTTAATTAAATTTACCATCTAATTAGATGATTATCAGTTTATTTCTATGATACAAATTGTTCAGACATTAGCTGATAATTTACTACCGTCATCCTCATGATTTAGGATGTAAATGTAATTACCTATTGTGTAGAAGATTTCTACAATGTAATTGCCTTTCAGTACCAAGGCGACTTCAACCGAGGTGCTAGGCTTCCCCACCGTTCTGTGCAACAATTTACCCTATGCAACACGTCGTCGGTGGAGTGTAGCAACCGATTACACCTCACTAGCTCCACAGCTAAGCTGTCCATTTTTCCATCAGTAGCAATAACTCCATAGTTACAGTAGTGATCTCCTAAAGAGATCAATTATACTAACCCTTTGATTTACTGATGCTGTTCAACATTTCAGTAGTATATTGAGGTGCATTTACCTCCATCAATATTATATTCTACATTTATTGATTTTCACATTTGATTTACTCTGGTGAAGAACCAGCACCAGAATAATGCTAGGGATGTATTAATCTTTTAGCATGTAACCCCCCAATTTTGTGTAGTTAATTTGACTCCATTCATATAAGCATTACAGTTTTACCAAGATCCATAGGACACTAGTTCCTAGGATCAGTTTTTTCCATTGTCTCTTTGTTTTCCACTTTTTCTCAAAAAGTGGTGGTCCTTCATAGCTATCGAAGTATATATATATATTTATTTAATTATTAGTTACTGGGTCTCAGAGCCCAAAACAAGTTATTAGTTATTGGAGTCAGGTTTTCCCCACACTTATGTACAAGGACAATAACTACATTTAAGATCTTTATTTTGATTATAAGCACTTCCACCATATAATTTGCAGTGTTTAGCAGATCAGTGTGTCCTTGAAGGCTGACCCCACCCGTTAGCCTGTGTTTCCTGTCACATCTAAAAAGATTGTACTCCGAAATCCAGATTTCACCATCATGGTAGTCCTTGGTGTGTGTTTCGGTTAGGGCTGCAAACACTGCATTTGCCTCATGTAGGAGGCCACCTATGAAGTGCACTTTGTTACATTTGCTTGTTTTTATACCCTGAATGTTGGCAAATAAAAATGATGTTATGTTTGTGGAAGTGCTGGATGCTTTACGTGGTGTTAATATCTGAGGCTCTGGTAAGGAGGCTACTGTGTTTGCGTCTTCTCTGTCATTTGACCGAGTTGGTGGTAGAGTCTGGACATTTTTAGCCATTCTTCTCATTTTGCTAAAAAAACATCCTGGTAAATAGTGTCAATAAATCCGAATCCCGGCATGCTGAGATGTAGCTCCAATTCTGGCTCTGCCTCTGTGTCCTTGACAATTTGTTTGAAAACATTGGAGATTTCCGTGCAGGCAGTTAGAAGTGATTTTCTTTGCTCTGCTGGGGTTTTATCAAGAATTGCGATCATCTTCAAGACAGTAATATTATCCTTTTTGCAGAACCAGTACACCGAGTGGTCTCTGGAACCAATTCTCCTGGTATTATTTAACATGTTGGCATTTATCGTGTATAGCTGCTGAACATAGTTGGCACTGGAAGCTCTGGCGGTAATCTACTTCCTTGTTGCATACTGTGCACATCTTTACTAAAGGCATTCTGACCATAATGCTTCTGGTCAGTAGTAGTGGTGGTAAGTCAGTGGACCGGTGGTTTTTGACCAGTTGTAAAGGGGGGGGGGGGGGGCGAGCCTTCACAGCCTACCGAGTGTGTACACAGATGAAGCCTCGTGACCCCTGTACACAGAGTCTGGTGTGTGTGTTGCCTCACTATTTACTGAATTATATATTCCAAATTTCTACATGGTAGTTTTCCTACACTTTCAAGCCTTTATGCCTGTTTTGTTACCGTTCACTATTCACCGTATCACTGTTCACTATAGTTTAAGTATACCGAGGTAAGTTATATAGTATCTGGGCCGCGTGTAGGTACATGCTCACACGTGGCTGGTGAAGGTGGTATTCGCTATATAGCACAAAGTTTCTAATGACACCTGTATTTTTTCTTTCCTAATAGTGGTGTTTCACACTTTTGATAACTGTGATCCATTTTTATCACTGTAATCCTAATAGGACCGAGTATATGGAGTTGGTTCACAAGCGCACAACCCACGACCTCCCATGCACACACAACTGTACAACCACTTTCCTTTC
>WNGS01046217.1:0-14767 GCA_020271785.1 Procambarus virginalis | reverse complement strand
TTGGACGAGAGTCCTTAAATACAAAAACATCCCTCGATGAATTGTTTATCGAGTTATAACTCATTTTTTCTTTTTCTTTTGCACGACTTTGCACTTCATCATTTTCTACACTAGTTGGAATCACTTTGAAATAAGCCATATTACGTGTTATACTATGATCTCTATTACTCGCTGTTACCATAGTTCCTTTTACACTAATCACTTTATATGGTTTTGTATCATACGGCATATCTAGCTTTCCCTCTTTTTTCTTTTTAACGAGAACAGTATCTCCAACCTTTATGAATTGTTCCTTTGCACGTTGATCATGAGCAATTTTCATTTTGCCCTTGGCTAGTGCATCCTTCTGAGCGAGACGTTTAGGCTGGCATGACAGGTAGTGCGATTCTCATAGGACGTCCAAATAAAAGTTCGCCAGGCGACTTGCCCAGTGTTCCATGCGGTGTTGCACGGTAGTTCCTGAGAAAAGCATACATAGCTTGTTTCCAGGATCGTCCTTCGGCATGAGCACAGCGTACCGCTTTCATGAGAGGTTGCATGAATCTCTCTACTTCTCCATTTGCTTGAGGATGTAGTGGCATCACACGGCGGTGTTTGAATCCAATATGCTCAGCAAAGTTGACAAAGTCTTGTCCATTAAATGGCGGTCCATTGTCCGTCTTGACAACTTCAGGAATGCCAAAGTTTGAAAAGATCTTGTCGAGTTTCGGGATGACAGCCTTTGCAGATGTGGAAGTGATGATTTCTACTTCTGGATAACGTGAGTGATCATCAATGACTACCATCAAGTACTCTCCAGTTGGTAGCGGTCCACAGAAGTCCATCGATACTTCCATCCATGGTGCAGCAGGTAGTGGTGAAGGTTGTAGAGGTGTTGGTCTTGAAGTATCCACTGCAGCTTGGCAAGGGACACAGGCATCATGCATGTCCTTAGCTTGACGATCAATGCCAGGAAACCACACCTTTTCTCGTAGCAGCTGTTTGGTCCTTACAAGACCTTGGTGTCCTTGATGTGCAAGCTTCAGAGCACGTTGCTGGAGAACAGCTGGAATGACGATACGAGTACCTCGCAGCACGGTGTCGCGTTGTTGCGTAACACTTAATTCTGTCTGGATGCGTTCAAGTGCTTTGAATGCATCTTGGTCAACTCCTGAGGGTGGGATGCGTGGAAACTTTTTCTTAGTCAATGCATCCACTGTTGCTTGCAGAGTTGGGTCCTCTAGGGTTGCAGTACGGATTTCATCAAGAGTGAGAGCCTTAGGGACTGCATCACAGGTTACAGAGTGTACATATTCCTCGGCAACTTGCTGATGCTTGGTGATGGTGAAACTGTTGGCAGGATGTCGACTGATGTAATCAGCGGGATTGCCTGCACCTGGCTTGTATTTCACCGTAAAGTTGTATGGTTGCAGACGAAGAGCCCATCTCTCAATGCGAGCTGGTGGTTTGGACTTTGGATTATTGAAGATGGTCTCCAACGGTTTGTGGTCAGTGACTATCGTGGTAAAGGGTGCACCAAGCAGATACACATTGAAGTGTTCACAGCCCCATACAAGAGCAAGAGCTTCCTTCTCTGTCTGACTGTATCGTTGCTCAACATCTGTGAGAGAACGGCTGGCATAGGCAATTACTACTCTTGAATCTGGTTGACCAGGTTTGTGTTGGGCTAACACAGCACCTAAACCAACAGGACTAGCATCCACCGTTAACTCAGTGTCCATTGATGGATCAAAGTATGCAGCAGTCGCATTTTCTACTAGTGCATCTTTCACAGCATCAAATGCATTTTGCTCGACATCGCTCCAGTACCATGATGCATTTTTCTTCAGGAGCTCACGTAGAGGCTTCGTAATGGTAGCAAAATCTGGAATGAAGCGAGAACAGTAGTTTGCCATTCCCAGAAAACTATGTACTTCAGTGGATGTTGAAGGAGGTGCAGCATTCTTGATATCTGCAACTTTCTTAGGATCTGGAGATAGACCTTTGTCACTAAGTACATGTCCAAAGAATTCAATTTTATGTTTATTGAACTCACACTTTGCTCGGCTTAGCGTCAAATTCTTTTCTCGTAAGCGTTGCAATGTTGCACGAAGAGCTTTGTCGTGTTCAGCTTGGGTACGGCCATAAACAATGATGTCATCAGACATGTTGTCAGCATTAGGTATATCTTGCAATACCTGGCTGATGATGTGCTGGAATACTTCAGCAGCACTGTTAATACCAAAACTCAGGCGCTTGTACCTATACAGACCTCGATGTGTCGTAAACGTTGTGATGAATCGACTCTCATCATCAAGTTCAAGCTGATGATAGCCCTTGTTTAAATCTAACTTGCTGAATACAGTTGCACCATTCAAGCGGTATATCATATCATCTACAGTGGGTGTAGGATGGCGTTCACGCATTATTGCCTTGTTGGGAACACGCATGTCTACACAAATGCGTATCTCATCTGGATTCTTCGGCTTTGGTGGAGTGACAATTGGGCTTACCCATGGTGTTGGGCCTGTTACCGGTTCAATGATATCTAGTTCTATCAGCCTATCCAGTTCGGCATCGACTTTCTTGCGAGTATGGAATGGTTGTCGGCGATGTGGTTGGGCAACTGGAATTACATCTGGGTTGATATGCAGATGTACCTTGCTATCAGTATAACAACCTATGGATTTAAACCGATCAGAAAATTCAGCAACAATAGCATCAACATTGTTTGCAGATTCCACTGCTACAGCATTAGAAAGCTGAAGTAGCCCCAATTTGGTTGAAGTCTTGTAACTGAGTAAAGACTCCTTTGCATTCCTAACAACATGGAATGTAGTAATGAGCATTGCATTCTTTGACTTAATCTCTGCAGTGAAAGTTCCAATCACTGGTAAGGCTACCTTTGAAGCATAGGCAGTGGCTTTGCCATTATAGTTTTCAAGCTTTGGGAACTGTTTTTTAAATTTTTCATAGTGGCACTCAGCAATGGTGTCAATGTTTGATCCAGTGTCAATGAGAATTTTGAGACAAATGCCAGCAATGTATACTATAGTCTCTGGGTTGTTTGGAAGATCATTCCATTTTGTGATTGATTGTACTCCATAAATATAATCACATTCACTGTCATCTGAGACTGGTTGTAATGAAATGTTGTCTTGTATATTATTAACATTCTTGATTTGAGGTGCAATATTGTGTTTGCCACCTCGACTCCTATGACTTGATCCTCGTACATTGCTTTTATTTATTGATTGTGGTTTCTTTAGTGCGGAACGACACATAGCACCAAAATGACCTAGTTTTCTACACTCATAGCACTTCTTACCTTGTGCAGGACAAACATTATCTTGGTGTGGGTAGTCTCCTCCACAATTGTAACATTTATTATTGACAACCTCTGATGTGAGTCGTTGTGACTGCTTGAGTCTTGTTCCATGACTCCAGTTGTGATGTGGTTCTCGGCTCAATTTAATGTTAGGTTTGGCATGATATCTTCTATGATCATGGTGTACTCCCTGAACCTTACATACTTCATGACTGTTAGTAACAGTGGCAGAACCGTTGTTGGCACTGCACTCCATGACACGAGCATCACGTGCAGCATCTTCCATTCGACGAGCCATATCCAGTATCTTGGTAAGAGAACTTTCATCATCAACAAGTTCTAGAGCTCTTCGACGAAGACGTGTAGATGTGCATGTTTCAATTATTTGCTGTTTGATTTCTTTGTCAACATCAGCAAACTCACAATGGGTTGCTAAACCCTGCAGACGTGTATGGTATTGATCAACAGTTTCATTAGAGAGTTGTTTTGCTCTCCTGAAATGCATAATTTCCATAGCAGTATTTTGCCTTGGTTTGAAATGCTCAGTTAATTTGGCCTTGGCAGTGTCATAATCTTTGGCACCACCAGTATCTTTCAGTGTATCAAAGATATCACAAACTCTATCACCTGCATAGTGAAGCAGAAAGGCACGCTTTCTTTCAGCACTTTTGATGTCAGAAACTATCAACAAATTTTCAAACCTTTTAAGCCATTTGACCCACCTCTGTGACAGGTTTGTCTGGTCACAGTCAGGATCAAATGCAGGAAACTGAGGTATATTTGCCATTTTTACTGAATAAATTTAAACTTATCACTTAAAATGTTCCTCAGAATATATAACACTTACTGCACTGTATATGTTATTTAAGAATTCACTGTAATTACTTTAATTTTGCAAAGCACACAAGCATTTTAATGCAAAAGTTCACAACAGTGCACAACACAGCAGCAACTGACTTCTTACCTAGCCCTTGTGTACATGTGTTGTTCCTACTCACAGCAACACAGCAGTTGTTAGCAGTTGGTACAGCAATTGGCAGCAGTTGGCAGCAGTTGGCAGCAGTTGGCAGCAGCAGTTGGCAGCAGTAGGCAGCAGTAGGCAGCAGTAGGCAGCAGTGGCAGGCAGCAGTTGGCACAGCGTGAAGAATTTTGTAGCACGAAGCGTCGTTTCGTAACCAAAACATCGGGTTTTGTACACTGCATCAAAGCGTCGTTTCGTACACAGCGTCGGCAGATTCCTCTCTCACAGCAACAATCAGCACAGCTTGGGTAGCACACAGCATTGGCCAGCACACAGCAACGGCCAGCACACAGCAACGATCAGCACACAGCAACAGTCAGCACACAGCATGGGGTTGCATACAGCATCGGGTATGGTGCTCACAGACAGCTTCTCCTTCCTCCTCTGGGCGAACAGCATGCTCCTTCCTTGTGTTTTGTTGAACAAAATACCTGCGTTCCCAGTTCATCCTCGTCGCCAGTGTGGTGTCTGTGTATAGCTGAGATAGTCTTGGTAGTAAGGTTGATGTAAAGTCATTCCTGGTTACTGACTTTAATAATAATAAACGATTACATGATAGAGTAGCTCCCAAGCTTGGCAGGCGTCCTGTGTGCTGTTTACCTTCTCCCGTGGCGTCCAGCCGCCGCACATAGAAAACGGATGGTACCATTTTCTGTGAACATGACAACTCCCAGTTGAGAAAATCAGGAAGAGTCATACGACCGCCTGATAGACTTAATCTGTAGGGATAGAGTTTATTAAAAGGGGAGGAATGTTGGGATTGAGTACTACAGATGTTGGAGGTAGCATGTTTAGAGCAGATGCTCTTTTGTTTATGATCTTTATTTATTTATTTATTTTTATTTTTTTATTCATATACAAGAAGGTACATTGGGAATGTGAGAATATATAATATGGTAATTACAATCTTGTAAAGCCACTAGTACGCGCAGCGTTTCGGGCAGGTCCTTAATCTAAGAAAATTTTTAGTAGGTAAATACTAGCAAAAATTATAAAAAGAAATGATAACAGTTACATGGCAAGAAAAGAAAAAAGAAAAAAAAAGATGAGAGAAAATTGTAGGTACAGTATAATAAAGCACTTAGGTAGCTAAGATTGATTGCAATGAAAGCTTGAATGGTAGTTGACAAAATTTGGTAGGCACAATACAGCAATGGCTAGCACATAAAGGAAAACAGCAATGAACACAATGATAAGGTTGTTTGGGTTAAATACATAAGAATTAGGAGATTGTGTAACACTAGATACAGAGCAAAAAATAAAGCTCAGTGTAGGAAACTAAGAAGATGAAATTAAGTACTTTTTGGTTTTGTTTTTAAATAAGGCAAAAGTTTTACAGTTTTTTCAATTCACTAGGGAGTGAGTTCCATAGACTAGGTCCCTTAATTTGCATAGAGTGTTTACACAGATTAAGTTTAACCCTGGGGATATCAAAGAGATATTTATTTCTGGTGTGGTGATAATGGGTCCTATTACATCTGTCCAGAGAGAGTTTCAGAGCATGGTTTGCATTTAAGAACAGGGTTTTGTAGATGTAGTTGACACAAGAGAATGTGTGGAGGGAGTTAATATTTAGCAAGTTTAGGGATTTAAACAAGGGAGCTGAGTGTTGTCTGAAAGCAGAGTTAGTTATTATCTGATAGCAGATTTTTGCTGGGTGATGATGGGCTTAAGGTGGTTTGCAGTGGTAGACCCCCATGCACAGATACCATAATTAAGATAGGGGTAGATTAGAGCATAATAGAGAGAGAGGAGAGCAGAGTTAGGAACATAATATCTGATTTTGGAGAGTATACCAACTGTCTTAGAGACTTTCTTAGTTATGTGTTGAATGTGGGTGCTGAAGTTGAGTCTCTTGTCTAGGAATAGGCCAAGAAACTTGCCATCATTTTTATTACTGATGTTAATGTTCTATCTGTAGATGAATTGCATTTGATGATTTGCTTCCAAATAAGATGTAGTAAGTCTTTTCGATGTTTAATGTTAGTTTGTTAGTTGACATCCATAAGTGGACTTTTTTTAATTCATTATTCACAACATTATTTAGTGTATGTGGGTTGAGGTCTGAGTAGATAAGAGTAGTATCGTCAGCAAACAATATAGGTTTGAGAATATTAGAGACATTAGGCAGATCGTTTATATATATAAGAAATAGAAGAGGTCCTAAGATACTGCCCTGTGGCACTCCAACGGTAATTGGTAGAGTGGAAGAAGTTGTTTCATTGATAGTTACATATTGGTGTCTGTCACTAAGATAGGATCGGATGTAGTCAAGGGCAAGGCCTCGGATTCCATAATGCTGGAGTTTAAGTAAGAGGTAGTTGTGATTAACAGTATCAAAGGCTTTTCTTAGGTCAATGAAGAGTCCAATCGGAAACTCATTTTTGTCAAGTGCTGAGTAGATTACGTCAAGGAGACTAATGATTGCATCGTTGGTGCTCTTTTGGGACCTGAAGCCAAACTGGCAGGGGCTGAGTATGTCGAATTTTACGAGGTAGGAATAGAGCTGTTTGTAAATAATTTTTTCAAATATTTTTGATAGAATGGGTAGATTTGATATTGGTCTATAATTGTTTATGTCCGCCGGATTGCCTCCTTTATGGACTGGCGTTACTCTTGCTTTTTTGAGGATATCAGGGAAGGTGTGACACTCTATAGATTTGTTGAACAGTAGGGCTATGGGTGGGGCAAGGGCATGGGAGGCTCTCTTGTATACAATGGACGGAATTTCACTGGTGTTCCCTGCCTTTGTTTTTAGAGAGTGTATGATGGACACAACATCTGCCGGGCTGATTGGTGAAAGGAGTAGAGAGTTTGGATAGCTGCCTGAGAGATATGTGTTAATATGTGTCTGAGTCTGTGGGATTTTACTGGCAAGATTAGCACCAACCGATGAAAAGAAACTATTAAATTCATTTGCCATTTCTAAATCAGTTGACGGTATATCCCCATCCTTGTAGAGTTTTATTTGGTTATGTGAGTGTTGTTTAGTTCCTAGGATACTAGAGATGGTTTTCCAAGTGCTTTTCATGTTGCCTTTTGCTTCATTGAATCTATTCACATAATATGCAAGTTTTGCCTTTCTTATGATACTGGTAAGCATTGATGAGTACCTTTTAGCTACTTCCTTTGAAACTAGGCCAATCCTAAGTTTCTTTTCATATTCATGTTTCTTGTTGATTGAATTGAGAATGCCGCTTGTGAGCCATGGATTGTTTAATCTTTTGTCAGTTACTTGCTTGGTAAGAAGGGGACAATGAAGGTTGTAGAGGCTTAGAGTTTTGGAGAGGAAGAGGTTAGCTAATGAATTTATATCCTGGGTATTATTGAATTCAGAATCCCAGTTAATATTGTGAAATGCATCTGTAAGATTGCCCAAAGCTGATTCACTGTGTAGCCTAAATGAAAGTTTCTTGCTTTTTGGTGGTGTTATGTCCATGTTCGCTATGAGAAAGGTAGGATAGTGGTCAGTTGTTCTGTCGTAGATTAGTTTTTTTAGTTTAGTTCATTTATTATGCACCCCATACCCATCTTGTGGGCGGTAGTGGAAAGGGTTACAGAGGCACATAATGGGCTCAGGGACTGAACCCCACAATTCATTTAGCTAAGCAAGTTACAATCTTGATGAGCTAGTTACAAAATTCAATGTAAGTCGTCACATCAACAATGGGTTCGAGATCGACCTCAAGTACAGGTTCTAAATTAAGCAACTGACATATGTGGAGAGCTAGTAAGGGGAGCTGTTATGTTTGTCCATATGTGGTCCAAGGTAGTGGCTGATGTTTGAGTGACTCGGGTAGGTTTGGTGATTGTGGGGATTAGCATACAGGAGTTCATGCTGTTAAGGAAATAGTCAACTTGAGAGCAATTTTGTTGACCCAGGTCAATATTAAAGTCTCCTCCCAGAATGATGTGGTTTTTGTTGAGATTGTTGTTTATAATAAGATTTCTGATCGGGGAGAAAACAAACCAGGAGTGGGGGGACCTTAATTTATTAACTAATGTTTACAGAGCAATTGCTGTACCACAATATCCAAGTAGGCGTGTAACATGGCTGAGTAGCATGCCAGTACTGCAAAGATGCACTAAAGGAAATAAGTCATAGGACATTAACCGTGTCTAGTGCCAGCTAGCCGAAGCAATGTTGCAGTACTCGCAATCAGCTTAAAGCTATAATTAAAACAATGCCAGAGATAATTGAGTGGCACAGCCAGTACAGTATGTATAAAATATATTCTGTATACACAGAGGGCATAGAATAGTTACTAGTTTCCAGGGGTAACGATATGCTAGTGCCTAGTACATGTAAAGTCTGCAACCCCAAACTTGCACACAAGTGAGCACTTGACATATGGTAAGTAGCGCAACTGCTGTACCACAATATAAGAGAAGGCATGTAACATGTCTGAGTAGAATGCCAGTACTGCAAAGATGCAACTAAGGGAATAAGTCATAGGACATTAACCGTGCCTAGTGGCAGCTAGCCGAAGCAATGTTGCAGTACTCGCAATCAGCTTAATGCTATAATTAAAAACAATGCCAGAGATAATTGAGTGGCACAGCCAGTACAGTATGTAGAAATATATTCTGTATACACAGAGGGCATAGTATAGTTAATAATTTCCAGGGGTAATGATATGCTAGTGCCCAGTACATGTAAAGTCTGCAACCCCAAACTTGCACTACAAGTGAGCACTTGACATATGGTAAGTAGCTGCGGGCAGCCCTAGACTTGGGGATCCGGCGCAGCACCCCCAAATTAGAGAGTAGCATAGGAGAAACGTGAGGAGCTCGAAGAGCAAGATGTTCTGCAGTCAAGGGAGGAGGGCGGGTGTTTCGTGTGGAGCGTACCGTAGCTGTGTAGGAGTGAGAGGGAAACCTCCTTGTGCGTTTGCTTAAATGTGCGCCCCCCCCACGGCGCGCGCAGCTCTCACAGAGCGCTGCGTAATTGTTTTCGCCTCCCAGAATTCCCCCGCTTAATTTAAATTATGCAGGGGCCATTTCTGATCGGGGAGAAAACAAACCAGGAGTGGGGGGACCTTAATTTATTAACTAATGTTTACAGAGCAATTGCTGTACCACAATATCCAAGTAGGCGTGTAACATGGCTGAGTAGCATGCCAGTACTGCAAAGATGCACTAAAGGAAATAAGTCATAGGACATTAACCGTGTCTAGTGCCAGCTAGCCGAAGCAATGTTGCAGTACTCGCAATCAGCTTAAAGCTATAATTAAAACAATGCCAGAGATAATTGAGTGGCACAGCCAGTACAGTATGTATAAAATATATTCTGTATACACAGAGGGCATAGAATAGTTACTAGTTTCCAGGGGTAACGATATGCTAGTGCCTAGTACATGTAAAGTCTGCAACCCCAAACTTGCACACAAGTGAGCACTTGACATATGGTAAGTAGCGCAACTGCTGTACCACAATATAAGAGAAGGCATGTAACATGTCTGAGTAGAATGCCAGTACTGCAAAGATGCAACTAAGGGAATAAGTCATAGGACATTAACCGTGCCTAGTGGCAGCTAGCCGAAGCAATGTTGCAGTACTCGCAATCAGCTTAATGCTATAATTAAAAACAATGCCAGAGATAATTGAGTGGCACAGCCAGTACAGTATGTAGAAATATATTCTGTATACACAGAGGGCATAGTATAGTTAATAATTTCCAGGGGTAATGATATGCTAGTGCCCAGTACATGTAAAGTCTGCAACCCCAAACTTGCACTACAAGTGAGCACTTGACATATGGTAAGTAGCTGCGGGCAGCCCTAGACTTGGGGATCCGGCGCAGCACCCCCACTCCGCAGGCCAGCGAAGCCGGTCCCCCACCCCCCGAAGGGCGAGGTGCCCGCTGGCCGCAGAAGAAACTTATCGAGGTAATGGAATGAAGTCTTGCCTGACGTAGGTGTGGAACGCATCACTTTCCCACCTGCGGCACAGAGCACCCATGTGAAATCTTGTCTGGTGACCGGGAAGCCCGATTCGCCCAGGAAGATAGGTCCTGGTCCCAAGCCCCGTCGTCTTAAGTAGTTCGCCATGGCACGTACCGGGCGGTACTTGCAGTAGGGGTCTGCACTCAGAGTTAAAGTGGGGGTACGCCCTGCACTGTGCTTGTAGGAGGCAAACGCGATGTCGATCCCCGTCCGCAATAACGTTAACTGGTCCAAGCGTAGTGTGTGTTGCCCCTTCCCCGTATAGGTCACCTCCCCTAGCCGGAGGCAGGCTTAGAAGGCGAGGGAGAAGAGCGCTCTGTAGCAGGTCCCCCGGTATGACTGTCGTGGCGAATTGCAGTTTGCCGATAATCCCCTGCAGGTCCCGCAGGGGAAGGCTCTCGACCCGCAGAGCATCTTCCACTGCAGTCATGTACTTCGTCCTCTTGTCGTCCGGCAGCCTTGTCTCCATACGTCGGGCGTCGATTTCAAGTCCAAGGAAGGTGAGGCAGGAGCGGGGGCCCGCAGTCTTGTGGGGGGCCAGGGCAACGCCTAGGCGCTCACCGAGGGCAATGAACACCCGCAAGCTCCGCAAGCACTCGTAGGTAGAACTCACGCGGATGAAATCGTCCAGCACCTTCACGGCATCCCGCACGCCGAACTTCTCCACGAGGATCCATTGCAGGGCGTCGGAGAACGTCTCGAAGATCCTGCAGGAATGTGCCGCCCCCATGCTGAGCATTTTTCCATAGTAGTACCGCCCTCCGTGGGCGAAGCCGAGTAGGTGGTAGTCGCTGGGTTGACCGGGATGATCCGTAAAGCCTCTGCTAAATCACATTTTTGCCAAGTGCGCCCCCGGCGAGCGTCTGACCACTAAGGTCTCAGTTGTCGTCTCCCGCGGGATGTTGGCGTTGACGCTCTCGGCGGTATAGGGGTAGCCGAGGATGTGGAGTAGCCTGTATTTTCCCGGCGTAGACTTTTCTCTCAGGGCTATAGGAGAACACTTGAAGTTCTCGAATGGGGGGGACCTCGAAGGGGCCCGCTATGCGCCCCAGGCTCAGTTCCCTGTCTAGCATAGGTACTAGGAACAGCATCAAGCGCGTCTGCGTCCACTGGCGTTGTGACGTGTCTTTCTTCCTGCTCTTGTCCTGAGTGGGGCGACAGGAACGATTCTCCTTAGCGGCGGCGACTCGAGGCTTGGCCTGGGGGCACGGGCAGTAGGCAGGATGTCACTTGTGTCAGCGGGGCAGAGTGCTTGAAGGTGCAGGAGGGGACGGAGCAGCCTGTCCCGGTTGCGTGGAAAGCGTAGCAGTATCCCGGTGGTAGCCCGTAGGCCCTTGCAGTAGTGTGAACGTTCGGCTGGGGAGGCGGCGGCGCGAGGCCCCACCTGAAACTGCTCCTGCGCTGCACGTTGTACGGACCGAATCTCCAGGTCTAGTCTTAGAGCGGTCCATGGGCAGCCCGACCTCTCCTTGTCCCACCTGAATGCCTCGTCGTACCACATCCAGTCGCCGCGGAGGTTGCTCTTCATGGACTTCACGTAGCGGACGTGTGTGAAAAGCGCCCAACCCTCGGCGGGAAGTCGATCGAGGTAGATTGAAGCTAAGATGTCGAAGCCGTGCCCCCACTGCTCCAGCGTCAGAGGCGGCAAGTTCTTAGTGGATAACTGGGCCACAGAGGGAGTGGCATGTCGTGACTCCGAGGGCCTGGCATCGCATTCGTAAGCCAGCAGGCCGCGCCAGTCGATGTACTTGTTTGCCCAGACTTTCTCTCTTAGGGCCAGTGGGACGTGCACACCTAGCATGGTGACGGTGTTGCCACGCGTCCCCCAGAGCTGCCCTACCCAAGGACTAGGGGTAGTAAGGAACGAGCTCTCTCGGTGGTACTCGCCGTTGGGGGACGTGCCTGAAGAGCTGTGTCGCCGCCCTGTCGTGTGGCTCCTCGCCCTTGACCGTGGGCAGCGCGCAGGGGGGGGGGGAGGCTGTGCGAGTAGGCCTGTTCGTGAGGGCGTCCGTGTTGTCCGCTCCGCCAGGGTTCGAAATCTTCTGTCATCTCGATTCGGAGGGGGGGGGGGCTCCGAGCCTGAGCAATGAGCGTCCGCAGCGTTGCCCAGTCGGCGGCCGAAAGATGTGTGGGGTGGTCGGCCGCGTCCCCCGTGGCCATTCCTTTTGGGCGTGCATCGTGGATGTGGTCGGCGTCCGAGTCAGAGCCTCCCGAAGAGGCGTCCGTGGAGGAGGCGATGCGGGCGGGTTTCACCCTTGCCCTAGGCGGTTGCGTCCTAGCACCCCTTCGTCGCTGCCCTCTTCTTGACGCTGCCCTTGTCCTCTTCTTCGCCGTGGGGTGGGTGGGCCGGCATCTCCGTACTGCGGATAGGGGAAAATTAAGTGGGCAGCCAGAGCAGGACAGGAAAGGAAACAAGGCTAGGCATGTAAACAAGGTAATAATATAGCCGTGTAAGCAAGCATGGCAGGAAAAAAAAAAAAAAAAAAAAAAAAAAAAAACGAAGTGTAACAGTAAAACGAAATAAGGACATAAGTAAACTTAACAAGAATATTGAATAGACAGAGCGAAAAGTAGGCAATAACCCAGAACCAGAGATAAGTAAATAAATAAATGTAAATAAATAAAGTAAGTAAACTCGGGAAACTAAATTAAATTTATAAACCTTAATTAGTTAGTTAACTTTTAAAATAAACAAACATAATCAGACAATAATTAATAAAGAACTAAAAGATAAGAAAGTAAACTAAAATTAAAAGCCAGTACATAAACTAAATTAAAAGGACGAGTGCATAACCAGTAAGTAGATTAAAACGTATGAACGGAATGATAAATAAACGCATAAGTGTGTAGCAAGCAGAAGTATTGGCAAAAGGAAATTAAATAAAGTAAGTAACGAAGTGTAACAGTAAAACGGGGTAAGGACATAGAAACTTAACCAAAGTAAGAGTAGACGGGAAAAGCGAAAAAGTAGGCAATAGCACAGAACCAGAAATAAGTAAAATAAAAGTGTAAATAAAATAAAGTAAATAAACTCGGGAAATTAAAATAAATTTATAAATAAACCTTAATTAGTTAATGAACTTTTAAATAAACAAACATAATCCGACAATAATTAATAAAGAACTGAAAGATAAGAAAGTAAACTAAAATTAAAAGCCAGGACAAACTAAAATTAAAATGGACGAGGGCATAAGAAGTAGGTAGATTAAAACGTATGAACGGAATGATAAATAAACGCATAAGTGTGTAGCGAGCAGAAGTATAGGCAAAAGGAAATTAAATAAAGTAAATAAGTAACGAAGTGTAACAGTAAAACGGGGTAAGGACATAGAAACTTAACCAAATTAAGAGTAGACGGGAAAAGCGAAAAAAGTAGGCAGTAGCACAGAACCAGAAATAAGTAAAATAAAGTGTAAATAAATTAAAGTAAATAAACTCGGGAAATTAAAATAAATTATAAATAAACCTTAATTAGTTAAAACTTCAAAAACAAAACAAAAATAGACATTAATTAAGTAAAGAACTAAAATAAATGTAGTAAATAAACTAAAGTTAAAGCCCGGACATAAGAAAACTAATAATAAATAAGGATAAGGGCATAAGAAGTAAATAGAATAAAATGTATAAGACAGAATGATAATAAATAAACACAGAAGAGGGTAGCGGACGAGCAGAAATAAAGGCAAAAGTAAATTAAATAAAGGAAATGAATAACGAAGTGTAACAGTAAAATGGAATAAGGACAAAGTAAACTTAACGAAAGTAAGAATAGACGGGAAAACGAAAATTGTAGGCAAACACGGAACCAGAAAAGAAATAAAATAAATAATGTGTAAATAAAATACAGTAAATAAACTCGGGAAACTAATATAAACTTATAAATAAACCTTAATTAGTTAAAACATCAAATAAACATAAAATTAGACAAAGTAATAAAGAACTAAAATAAATAGTAACTAAACTAAATTAAAAGCCAGGACAAAGGAAACTAATAATAAAAAGGATAAGGGCATAAGAAGTAAGAGAATAAGAATGTAAAACGGAATGAAAATAAATAAACGCATAAGCGGGAGTGGACGAGCCGAAAGAAAGGCAAAAAAAAAAATAAAGTAATAAGTAGCGAGGTGACAGCAAAACGGAATAAGGACATAAGTAAACTTAAAATTACTGAATAGCCGGGGAAACCGAAAATGAGGCATTAACACAGAACCTGAAATAAGTAAATAAACATAATGTGACACAAATAAAGAAATAAACTTGGGAAACTAAATAAATTTAACTAAACCTTAACTAGTACAAACTTTAAATTAGACAAAACATAATTAACAAAATAAAGAGCGAAAGATAAGCAATTAAAATTAAAACCTGTACGTAAGAAAACTAATAATAAAATAAGGATAAGGGCATAAGAAGCAGGTAGAATAATAAATGTACAACGGAAGGAATAAATAAAAGCAAGAAGTGGGTAGCGACGAGCAGAAATAAAGGCATAAG
>WNGS01046214.1:0-33593 GCA_020271785.1 Procambarus virginalis | reverse complement strand
CTCTTCCTTATACATGTGCCTATCCGGGCCTCAGAAGCGTGCTCTTAGTCAGCTTGATTAGTTTCCTTAAGATGTTTTCTGGTATGTCAAGAGCGGTACAGGCTGGATCACGATAAACTCTGTTCGCTATCATCCCGATGTTATCCACAGGTACGTTGGTAAGTAGTGACTCCACATCCAACGAAGATCCTATCCCCGTGGCCCGTGCTCCCCAAAGTCAATAATTTCCTTTGGAGACTTCAGGAAACGGACCGACAAGGGAAATAAGGCAGTCAGAAGTCGTTGGTCGCTTAGCCCGCTCTTACGTAGGTGGTGGGTGTTTTATCTGGCTGATGATTGGCTGGTGTGGGTTTCCAGGCTTGTGTTTTGACATTTCCATAGGCATATTCAGGTTTGTATTCTCCAATATTCTTTGGCTGGTGGAGTCCGAATTTCTTGGAATTCACAGTTTCGATCAATTTGGTGACCTTTGCTTTCAATTCGCTGTAGTGTCCTTAGTACCTTTGGAATTTAGTTTGGTCAGAGGTATGAGGTTCATTTCGCAAGATATTCGTCTTTTTAAGAAATGATGTATATTGGCGATTTGTCAACCTCTCTGACGAATATATCATTGTTCTAACGAAGGCTCTAGTCTTCCGCTTTTGAGCTCGGTTTTTTTTCCCTCTGGACAGTATGGTGATTTCAGTAGTTACCCCATTTTCCACTCTCCTGCGATAAGTTATGTGTAACGGTTTCCTTGGGTTGTATTCTTCTTTTTGTGTGTCTCATGGTCGAATATGTCGTCCAACCATGGACGTTCCACTATCCAGCTTTCGGGCTCCACTATAATTGGTACTGGAATTTCCTAACTCCAGTGGCAGTTTCATACACAGCTGTAGCACGATCGTGCACTTGGTCCTCTATGACGTGGCTTGAGTCCGTGTGCACAAGGTTCAAGTAGACAGGCGACGGTATGTGCGGTCGGGGTATTGCGCTTTACTTTCCTACGGTCCTCACTATTTATTCACAATGTGTGTTTGTGTTGTCTGTGATTTCCTATTCAGGTGGTTCTTCGGCCCTTTGGATGTTGAGTGTTAACTTTAGCTCCTTGCACCTACTGTGGGTTTGACTCTTCCGGTGTCGATCCTCTCCCCCCCGCTCGTTTTCCTTTTCCATGGTGTTGTTCACCTGAGAGTACGGAGACTTTGATGTCAATCGATTTTGCTGTTGTGTATCTTCTTAGTCCCATTTGATGTAAAGTTCCACATGTTTCACCTTTTACACCTGACGGATAGTGACTCTTCCTTCCAGAGTTAGCACCACAATATCTTCTTCCGCTTCGCCCGGCCACACAGATCAGTTCATTGTGATCTGTCTTGAGCTTGTGGTGTGGTATGTGATATGTTTATTATCTTGCTATTAAGCACTTGACCACTAATTTTTGCTAGTGTACTGCAGTAAGTATACAATAGTGACCCTGGTATCTTTAGGGGCAAGATGTTTACTATGTGTAGAAGATGCTACACGTACTCACGTTAGCGCTGATTACACCCGGCATTTCCTCACACACTCTGAAGGATGGTGATCCTGGGCTGCCCAGGTAGTCCTTTTGGTGTCCTGACGTTCTCGTCCGGTTTTCCTTTTTTTTTTCCGGCCGACCCACCCGGATCCATCCTACTACTTCATACTCTCGTGTTTATGTTATTTTGTGTTTGTTAACTTATATGTACCTGTGTACCTTTCTTGCGTCTGCTCCCTCTCCCTCTTCCCTTCTTTTCCCCTCTCAACCCTTTTCTTCTTATTTTCCTCTTTTTTCCTTTCTCTTCTCTTCCTCTTCCTTTTTTCTTCCCCCTTTCCTTCCCCCCCCCACTGCCTTCTTATTTTTCTTTTCCTTCCTTTTCCTTCATGTCTCTGATCTTTTATGGTGTGTTACAGGACATCTCTTCTCTCGTTTGTGCGGCTTAAATTGTATTTTTAGGTTGTTAGTGGTTGAGTTTGTAGGTAGTTAGTGTTCCCCACGGCTGAGTATGTACTAGTTAAGTTAAGCTTTGTGAGGTCTCCTAGTGTGGAACCTTATCCGTCCGCGGTCCCCATATTTGTGCCGGACTAGGTTGAACCTAACTTCACGCTAATTCATTCAGGTACGAGGCTTGTTACATGCACTCTGTCAGGTAAAAGTTTCTTGTTATCCTGCTTTTATGGGGGCATCTCAAGGTTCTCTACTTATTGTATAGATTAGCTGTGGTAAAGTGGTTTATTTATTCAGTCTGTATTGGTTGTGAATTTCGTACTAGGTGGTTGGTGTTAACAGCGCAGTGATTTAATTAACTGAGTTAGTTTTGACTTTTCGTTGTTGTTAGTTCGCCCTTTCCCTATCACATTTTACTTATTGCTCTGTGTCGTCATTAGCTTTGATTGCCTATCACAAGAATCACTAGATCCCGCGTTTTATTAAACAACCTTGCAGTCCTTTTCTTGTGCTTATATCCACCACGGAAAACTCTACCTTATGGTCTCCTCTATGGGGCCGTGGCCTACAGTGCCCCGGTTATCCACTACCCTGTTAAAACCTTGATGCTTACTATTATACCCTTACATTCACATAATACACGAGGCCCCTAGTACTTATCCTACCCCTACCACATTTTTTTTACATCCTTTGCCTATCTGCTTCACGCACCCGAAACCAAACAATTGAAGCACTACAACGAACACTCGATTTTTTCAGTATGATTTTATCTCTGACCTTTACATGTAGCTCCCTTGATCACAAATTAGTGATGTACCACTGTGGGTGCCACTTTTTGTGACCCAAACCCAACAGGAAGTCTTTGATCATTCTGTTGCACAATCACACTTCTTCTTTATATTCAAATACAACATGGGTCTATAAGGGTTAAACTCCCTCCTAATCCACTCAATGGTCTTACCGCCCCAGTGCACACGGCGTACTATGCCTCTGTTAAATTATTTTAATTCACTCATCAAAACCCCCATTTAATACTCGGTATTCTACAGGGCAGGATACTGGCCTTTCTCTTCTAATCTCCGTAAGAACTTCCAAATGCTCTCACCCCTTTTAGCACATTTTGTTGCTGATCGGACACATGCGCTTCAGTTTTAGCCAGTCCTGACCTCTTATTCTGAATGACAGCAGTGAAATTTCCGAACGATAAAAGTCCCAGTATTTGTGTTGAACTGCTGAAAAAAAGAATCCTAACACTTGTAAATAAGATCGGTTCTTAATATTTTTTTAAAGTGTAATAAATCCTCTGATCAAATTAATTAAAGAACTAAAAATATAATATTAGTAACAAGTTGATAGTAAATTCCTTGTGTGTTTCTCCTTTTGATTGATAACAAGAACTGAATTCAAGTGCCGTCACCTGTCAAATTACTACAAACTCCATCATTAATTTAAATCATTATCATACAAATCAAAAAAACTAGTCGAAAACATGTTGTAAAAGAGTTCTGTCATTCAGTGTTGAAATAGTATGAATTATGTACCTCGCACCTCACCTGTGATGGCTACTATTGACCTCACATATATCCTTATCTCAGTATATTGTGTCTATCTGGTGGGTTCTATGCCAAAAAAATCGTTCTACGTCCTATAATTACCTAACTCACTCCGAGAACGAATAACCAGAACTGGCCAAACAACACTCAACGTCCATTACATAAGAGTCTTGTTAATATGTTTGATATTTAAGGGTCACGTGTCAAAAACAACCGGTAAGTTTACTTCTATTTTATTAAAATAAAACTCTGAACTATAATGACATCTGACCTATGAAACGCTTCCAGAGGGTTGTTGGGTAACAGAGACCCATGGGGAACACACTAGAAGCAAGATATTTTTTTTTCTTTATATTCCCAATAAGCACCCTAGGACTTAACGCAAAAGCTACGAATGCTCTGGCAAATCAAGTGGTCACGCTAAATGCATAGGGAATGAACTTCGCTTAGTCACGTCAGAAGACTGTGCCCAGCTTGGTCTGAACCAGTTTCAGGAAAAACAATAAGTACTATCCGAATCAACAGTCTCATGGTAACGTTACCTTACTAAGTTCGTATGTCAACCTAAAGCTTACTATGTGTAAACGGTATCAAATAGAACTACTTGTATAATGGTTGTTTCTGATCTGACATGATAAATGCGGGAACTTAAAGAACCGATTAAGATACGAGCCGTACTCGGGTAATAAGTAGTGGACTTGTGGAGTTGTTAAAATACTTGTGGGGTCTGTTGAATTGTTCCATTTCACTGTATATATTGTAATAAGTTTTTATTCATCTTCAGTTCAATATCAATTAATAGCTAGTTTGTTTAGGTCACCGAAGTTGATCGTTTTTGTATTGATGGCTGGTATTTTGCTCCCTGATCAATTTAAACTAACTATCCTGTGAGATTTTTTATTATTATTATTTTCTACCACCGACGTGACCGGAATATTAGATGAACTTATAGTAGTTTTTGATCTACACTGTTTAATTTTCATATAGAATAGGGTGCAGCACATTGTTCTTTATACCTAAGCTTGTTAATAAAAAATAAACAACAATGTTTTTGATCTCAATTATTTTAAGTCTAGTTTTACGTTTTTCCACAATTTACCCGTAACACTGTGCTTTAGTGTCTTTAGCCATATATATACTAGCTCTATGTAGAAATCCAACATTATGTTTGTAACTCACCTTGTATATATGATTTTACCTGAATACAAATTATTATTAATTATCTTATTCGTATTATCTTAATGGCTACCGATCTTTGTTTGGTTTTTACTCTTATATAAAGACAGAACGAATCGGAACTTTTTTTTTTTTGAACAAGTTTGTTCGTAGTTTTTTTGTTGATCTGGTTCCGGGATGCTGAGTTTGGTGCCTTTTATATATCTCATATCCAATGATGTCCGCTCGGTGGAGTTATACCTCTCCAGAAGTTTGGCTAGTTATCAAGCCTGTTTTACTGCCGAGTCATCAATCTACCTTATTTTCTTCTTTGCATGTTAGTGGTTTTACCAGAATGTAAAACACTCTCTCTTACTCTCATGAACCCAATGTACCTTTTGTATATAAATAAATCATAAATTTCCATAGCAATATCAGATATCAATAAATACGTACATATGCCAGTGTTTGCCTATAATAACTAGCTATGTTCATGTTCTAATACAACATGTGAGTGCAAAACCTAAATAATTAATGTGGAAAATAATTAAATAATGAGGCGTGGGGGGGTATTACTGCGCAGCCAACTCCCGCTCCGCGCCCAGCAAACAACCGCTTGACAGTGCGCAACTCAGCACTCTGATCCTCCCAACTTCTCCGGTCCACCACATACAGTGATACGGACAAACTTTTTTATTAGTTATTGTGTCATTGGCAATTAACCCTTAGACATATAACAGTTATGGCCATCCGTTGATTCAACGGGGGAATGCAGTTATCGTCATATGACCACCCCCCCCCCCCGTGGCACAGTGCCTATTGACCTAGGTGCCAATCCTTCACTGTTCACCCAGCATTATTGGGTACCGGTTGTATATTGATTTGGCAGGTAGTATCCAGGGAAAATTTAAATTAATGCCCGAAACGACTGCATGAAATAATAATAATAATTATTAGCAAAAGGCACAATGGGTTTGTGAGATTACATAAATTGGTATTTGCATATTCATGCAATGAATGGATCATCAGGTCCTTAATCTAGCATACAGGTAAAATGAAAGGTACATTGTAGCAAGTTTTGTATCAGAACATAACTAGAACATATTTATAAATTTATTATTGCTATATACAAGAAGGTACATTGGGTTTGTGAGGATGCATAGCATGGTGTTTACAATCTTGTAAAGCCTCTAGTACGTGCAGCGTTTTGGGCAGGTCCTTAATCTAGCAGATAATTTTAAGTAGGTAAATTCTAGAAAAATTTATAAAATGATAACAGGTACATTGCAAGAAAATAATGAGATGAGAGATTATTAGGTATATTAAAGCACATCGGTAGCTCTAATTCGGTCCGTTTAATTCGAATGGCAGGTCCGAACCCAGGACCTGCCATTCAAAGAATTCTCAAAGAATTACTCGTTATTGCTATCTAAAATAATTAGACGAGCCAAAACTAAATACTACGAAGATAAATTTACCCAAATAAAGGGCAACATTAAAAAAACTTGGAGCACAATTTCACAAATATTGGATCAAAGAAGATTTTAAATAACAAACCAACTCTCCTGTCCAATAACGATGGTCAGCTTTCAGCCTCTGATTCTGCTATTGAGTTCAATAGGTTCTTCTCTTCCACTGGGTCATCTCTTGCAAATGATATTCCATCTTCCAGTACTGATGTTAAGGACTATCTTACAGGTAACTGTCCACAGTCTCTGTACCTAAAGCCTACTAATTCCACTGACGTTAATGAGATAATCCTTTCCCTACAACCAAGTCTAGTGCCCTTGAGGAGATACCAACTTTAATTTACAAAAAAGCACCCAGACCTTTAGCCCTGCTATTGCATTGCTCTTCAACAAGTCACTTGAACTCCAAACCTTTATAGATATTATAAAAAAAGCGAGAGTAACCCCTGTCCACAAATGTGGTGATCTCACAGATGTTAACAACTACAGACCTATATCAATCCTGCCTAACTTGTCAAAAATATTTGAAAAACTAATCTACAAGCAGCTTTACTCTTATCTAGCCAAACACAATATACTTAGCTCTTGTCAATATGGCTTCAGACCCAAAAAAAGGACTAACGATGCACTTATTAGTATGATTAATTTGATACATGCAGCTCTTGATTAAAATGAGTTCCCTGTTGGGTTATAGGTGAACCTGCATAAGGCTTTTGACACTGTCAACCACCAAAACCTTCTTCTTAAATTACATCATTATGGAATCAGATGTCACTCCCTGCAATACCTCAAATCTTACCTTACTGACAGGCTCCAGTATGTTTCTGTGAATAATTCAATTTTCCCACCCTACCCATCAACATTGGTGTTCCTCAGGGCAGCATACTTGGCCCTCTCCTCTTTCTCATCTACATTAATGACCTTCCAAATGCCTCTCAACACCTCAAACCAATTCTATTTGCTGACGACACAACCTTCATTTACTCCAGTCCTGACCCCCTTGCTCTAAATGCCACAGTAAATACTGAGCTAAATAAAGTCCATCTTTGGCTAACTGCCAACAAACTCACCCTTAACATTGACAAAACTTTCTATATTCTGTTTGGCAATAAATCCTCTAATCAAATAAATCTCAGAATAAACAATACCCAAATTTGTAATAAAATAGATGGCAAATTCCTTGGCGTTCTCATTGACCACAAGCTGAATTTCCAGGGACACATTCTAAATATATCAAAAAAAATTAAAAAACTGTTGGCATTCTTTCTAAGATCAGATATTATGTACCCCGCCCTGCCCTGGTGACTCTCTATTACTCTCTCATCTATCCATATCTCAACTATGGTATTTGTGCTTGGGGTTCTACTACCCAAAATAATTTACGTCCTCTAATTACTCAACACAAAGCTGCTATTAGGACAATATCCAACTCTGGCCCCAGACATCACTCGGTACCCTACTCAAATCTCTGAATATGTTAGATATTAAGTCACTGCACATTCTCTCATGTGTATTATACATATATAAAACGCTGAACTGTAATGCCAATCCTGACCTCAAAAGCTTCATTGAAGGTTGTAACAGAACCCATGAATACCACACCAGAAATAAATACAGTTTTGATATTCCAAGAGTACGACTTAATCAAACTAGAAATGCTCTACAAATCAAGGGACCCAGAATGTGGAATGACCTTCCCAATCATGTTAAAGACTGTACCTCTCACAACCAGTTTAAGATAAAAACGAAGCACTACCTAATAAATTCCCTGTAACCTACCTTACCCCTCTATTGTCAACCAATGTCTGTTTTTTAAACAACGCTGTTTGTCGACCTAATTGTATTTGTGCTGCTTTTCAGCCATGTTCCCCCCTTTTTTTTATTTTGATTTTTCTCAACACATTTTATTCTTTATACTCAAGTAGTATTAAGTTTTAGTTATTAATGTTTTTCCTGCCCGAAACGCTTTGCGTAATAGTGGCTTTAGGCATTGTATGTACTAGCTCTATCTATAAATCTATCCATTTTGTAAAATCTCTTGTATGTATGTACCTTACCTGAATAAACATTTATTATTATTATTATTATATTTTTTGTTTTTTTTTTTGAGATATATACAAGAGTTGTTACATTCTTGTACAGCCACTAGTACGCGTAGCGTTTCGGGCAGGTTCCTGGAATACGATCCCCAGCCGCGAAGAATCGTTTTTCATCCAAGTACACATTTTACTGTTGCGTTAAACAGAGGCTACAGTTAAGGAATTGCGCCCAGTAAATCCTCCCCGGCCAGGATACGAACCCATGACATAGCGCTCGCGGAACGCCAGGCGAGTGTCTTACCACTACACCACGGAGACTGTTTATTATTATTGATTGCATTGACAGCTTGATTGGTAATTTAACAAATATTAATAGGCACAATACAGCATATTGATAGCACATAAGAAGACAGCAATGATCACAAAGGTAAAGTTGTTTGCACTAGGTACATAAAGATTGAGAGACTGGGTAGCACTAGATACAGTACAATTTTACAGTACAAAGTAGGAAACTATGAAGATGAAATTTATGTACTTTTTACTTGTGTTTTTGAATGAGACAAAAGTTGGACAGCTTTTCAATTCATTAGGGAGTGAGTTCCATAGACTAGGTCCCTGTATTTGCATAGCGTGTTTACACAGATTAAGTTTGACTCTGGGGATATCAAAGAGGTATTTATTTCTGATGTGATGATAAGTTGACAGAGGTGATAACACTGGTAAGCATATAAATCTTAAGTATTAACATTGGGGAAGTGGGTAGTACAAGATACAGTGTGAGTTTGAAGCACAAGTTAGAGAACTGTGAGTATGAAATTAGGTGCTTTTTGGTTTTACTGTTGAACAGGGGATAGGTTGGACAATTTTTTAATTCATCAGGGAGTGAGTTCCAAAGACTGGGGCCCTTTATTTGCATGGAGTGTTTGTACAGATTTACTCTGACTCTGGGGATATCAAAGAGATATTTATTTCTGGTGTAGAGCTCATGGGTTCTATTTAGGAATTTAGGTTCTATTTAGCATTTAGGAACAAGGTTTTGTACATGGAGATAGCACATGGGAATGTATGGAGTGAGTGAATGTTTAGCATGTTAATGAATTTAAACAGAAGGGTTTGTGTTGTCTGAAGACAGAGTTTATTATAGTTCTAAAAGCAGATTTTTGCTAAGTGATGATAGGCTTGAGGTAATTTGCAGTGGTTGAACCCCATACACAGATACCGTATGTAATATAGGGATAGATTAGTGCATAGTATAATGAGAGGAGAGCAGAGTGGGTAACATAATATCTGATTTTAAAAAGTATACCGACCGTCTTTGAAACTCTTTTTGGCTATGTGTTGTATGTGTGATGAAGTTCTGTCTCTTGTATATGTTAGGCCAATGAACTTTTGATTTGATGATTTACTACGAAATATAATGTAGTAGGTCTTTACTATGTTTAGTGTAAGTTTGTTGGTGGGACATCCATGAGTGGATATTTTTAAATTAATTTTTGACAATATTATTTAGTGTGTGGAGGTTTGGGTCAGGATAGATGAAGGTAGTATCATCAGCAAATTGTATAGGTTTAAGAATGTTAGAAACATTTGGCAAATCATTGATGTATATAAGAAATAGGAGAGGTCCCAAGATGCTGCCCTGTGGCACCCCTACTGTCAATGATAGAGTGGGGGGGAGGCTATGCTATTGATGACTACATATTAGTGTCTGTCACTGAGATAGGAACGAATATAGTCCAGAGAAAGCCCTCGGATATCATGGTGGTGAAGGTAAAGTGAGAGGTAGTTATCGTTTATAGTATCAAAAGCTTTTCTCAAGTCAATGAAGAGGCCAATTGGGAACTCATTTTTGTCATGGGGTATGTAAAATATATTAAGCAGACTAATACTGGCATCATTGGTACTCTTTTTGTGAACGGAAGCCAAACTGGCAGGGATTTAATATGTTGAGTTTTACAAAGTAAGAATAAAGCTGTTTGTAAATCTGTTTTAAAAATATTTTTGAAAGTATATGTAGATTTGATATTAGTCTGTAATTGTTTATGACAGCTGTCTCGCCTACTTTATGAACTGGTGTCATTCTTGCTATTTCAAGGATGTCAGGAAAAGTAGGGCACTCTTGAGATTTGTTGAATAGCAGAGCTCTGGACAGTGAAAGAGCAAGGGCAGCACTCTTATATATCACAGATGGTATTTCATAAATGTTGCCAGCTTTGATTTCAAATGATTGAATTATGGATATAATGTCTGTCAGGCTGACTGGTAAAAGGAGTAGAGAGTTAGGATAGCTGCCTGTGAGATATGTAGTAACATGTGCCTAGGTCTCTAGGATTTTTCTAGCAAGGTTAGCACCAATTGATGAAAAAGAGGCTATTGAATTCAATTACAATATCTAAATCTGTTGCAAGTGTGTAACTATCTTTGGAGATTTTTATCTGCTTGTTATGTGATTGTTGTTTAGACCCTAGGATGTTAGAGATGGCTTTCAATGTATTTTTCATATTTCCATTTGGTTCTTTAAATCTATTCTCATAAAAGGAGGCTTTGGTTCTTCGTATTATATTGGTAAGCATTGACGAGTCTCTCTTAACTTCTTTTCTAACCAGGCCAACCCTATATTTTTTCATATTCGTGATTCTTGTCGATTGCTTTAAGTATGTCACTTGTGAGCCAGGGGTTATTTAATCTTTCGGCAGTTACTTGTTTAGTGAGGTGAGGACAGTGTGTGTGTTGTAGAGGCTTAGAGTTTCGGAGAGAAAGTTGTCGGCTAATGAATTTATATCCTGTGTATTATTGAGTTCAGATTCCCAGTTTATATTATGAATTGCATTTATGAGGTTCCTTATTGCTAGTTTAATGTGTAGTTTAATGTAAAGGTAAGTTTATTGGTAACTGAGTGTGTTATGTCCATGTTTGCTGAGAGAAAGGTAGAATAGTGATTGGTTGTTCTGTCAGTGATTATGCCAGAGACAAGGGGGGCCTGTTATATTAGTCCATATGTGGTCCTGGATTTGAGTAATTCGGGTGGGCTTGGTGATTGTGGGGATTAGCATACAGGAGATCATGCTATTTAGGAACTATTCGATTTGGGGGCTATTTTGTCGACAGAGGTCAATGTTGAAGTCGCTTCCTAGGATGATGTGATTTTTGTTGAGTTTGTTGTTTATGATTAGGTTCCTTATATTATGTTAGAATGTAGTTGTATTACAATTAGAAAATCTATAAATAGCTCCAATAATTATTGACGATTTAAGGGATTTGACCGAGAATTGAGCAAAGGTATATTCACAGCAGTCGTCTCCATTGCTAATAACACTTGTGCATTTGAAGTTATCTTGATAATAAATAACTCTACCACCTCCTTTTTTGTCGGGCCTGCAGTTGTGAATGGCTTTAAATCCGGCAAAGTTGTATAGTTGGGTATGGTCTTTACTAGCTATGTTCTGTTAAAATAATGAAAGATAGTTTAGAGCCCAGTGTTTCAAGTAGCGCATTAATGTTATCAAAATGTTTACCAAGTGATCTGACATTTTGGTTGAATACTGATAGGTTAGTGTTATTTTGGAGTTTGCTTTTTTGGAAGGTATACTGTGTAGTAATTGCAATCGTGGAGATCAATGTGCCGGTTATTGTAGATATGTGATAGCAAATTTAATTCAGGGTCATTGGTAGTTTGTATAGAGTAAGAATAGAGAAGACTTTAAGGATATTCTGATTTGGATATTAGGAAGGTGTGTGATAATGGATTATAATAAACAATTGCAATAAAAATTTAGATAAAAAAAACACAGTGAGATGAAAGTTGAGTACAAAAAACGTAGCATATGATTAATAATGTAATAAATTTAGCAAAATTACAAAATTTACACTATTATACACAATTAATAAAAATAAACTAATTTTAGTAGAAAATAAAACTTAGGAGCAATCACAAAAATTATAGGAATAAAATAAATATATCAAAAATGCAAATACACCTATAATAGGAACAAGTAAAAGTAAAATAAAGATCACTGTAATTAGACAAGAAGGATACAGATGTTAAGTAAAAAAATAAAGATTGAATAAAGGTTGACAAGAATAATATTCTATATTGAGAGACTAGATTAATATTCTTCATATAATAATTATAATGCTGTAGTTATTAATAAATATCTATAGCAGAAAATAAAATATAATAGGAACAAGTTAAAAATGAAATGGGAATCAGCGTAATTAGGTAAGTTGGATACAGAAGGCAAGTTAAATTAAGTATTCATTAGTGATTGACAAGACAAATGTTATGCGTAGTAGTGGCTTTGCATGAATGTAAGAGCACCAATGTAATGTACTCTCACAAACGTATTGTACCTTTTTGTACATAAATTAATTAATTTAAGGAACTGCCAGAAACGCTATGCGTGTCAGTGACTTTACAAGAATGTAAGAATCCTTAAATCCTCTTTGACTAATGGAGCTAGCTATAGATTTCCCAATACTAACATAGCTGCATTCTCAGATAATCTAACGAATCTTATTATAAACAACAATCTCAACAAAAATCACATCATTCTAGGAGAAGACTTCAGTACTGACCTAGGTCAAAAATCGCCCCCCCCCCAATTCGACTACTTCCTTAACAGCATGAACTGTATGCTAATCCCCACTATCACTCAAACATCCGCTACTACCTTACCTGGTTGTTGGATCATTTATGGACTAACATAACAGCTCCCCTTGCATCTGATATAAGCACCGACAGAACAACTGACCACTATCAAATACAAATATACAAATACAAATACAAATATTTATTCAGGTAAAGTAGATACATACAAGGTGAGATACAAAAGTTGATGGATTTATAGATAGAGCTATATATAGTACATACAATGCCTAAGCCACTATTACGCAAAGCGTTCGGGCAGGAAAAACACTAAGACTAAAACTTAATACTAATTGAGATTAAAGTATAAATTGTGTTGATAAAAAATAAGAAAAAAAATGAAAAGGGGGGGGACATGGCAGAAAAAAAACAAAAATACAATTTGGTATTTTTGCCCCCCAATAAAAATATAAAAATAAACTTATAGCGGCTTATACTGCAATTGACAGCCTAGAGGTAGATCATAGATCTCTATACAGGAAGAATGGATACTCTGTTAAACTAACTTATTTATTAACCCCTTAACAACCCCCCATATACACTCACACCAATAACAATAATAATAATTACTTTACCACATTATCTTACGTTTGGTCCACATAAGCAGGATACAAGGTTTACACTGAGAACAAGCTAGGGTAAAGTACTACTGGTTAAGAAACTGAAGCTTGATGCAGCTTAGGGTAGTGAGACCACGTGGTACCCTAACACAACACAACACAACACTACACTTAGGGGTACCCAAAACACTGGCAAATACTACCCCAGGTTTACACAAATTTTTCACTTCCAGAGTAGGCACACTTACAAACACAGTACTTAACTTAAGGTAAGGGAAATACGTAAGAGGAAAGGTAGAGGAGTGCAGAGCAGCTCAGAAAGGTCTTGAACCCCACGAACACCAGTCAGAGAAGACCACATCCAGCGACCAGATCAGGGCTCCCGAGTTGTGTGATGCCGGGAAGAGCCTAATTGATCGTGCAGCTATACACATTAAAATCTTCACCTATGTACCTTATTGTTTACTTTACTTGGTCTAGGGAAAGTTAATAATTACTACCATGTTATACATAATCCCCAACAAGCTCAAGAGTCTGGATGCTTTGTGAGCAACAAGATTCGTCTTACGTCTGGCAAGGAAGATACAAACACATGCACCTCGCCATGTGTCCCACTACTATAAGGTAGTTTATTTAGCTCAATTTGACCTCTGGTTTCCAATTGAGGAACCCAGGGTCGTAACACAGATGTAGATCAGGTCTTTCTATGGGCTACAGAAAATAATATGGTGTTTAACAAAGATAAGTTTCAGCTCATGCACTATGGAAAAAATGAAAATATAAAAACGGAAACCATGTACAAAACTCATGCAAATCATAACATAGAACGAAAAGGCAATGTAATGGATCTTGGTGTACTCATGTCGGAAGACCTTACCTTTAAAGAACACAATAAAATAGCCATCACAACTGCAAGAAAAATGACAGGTTGGATAACAAGAACTTTTCACACTAGAGATGCTATACCGATGATGATACTTTTCAAAACGCTTGTGCTCTCTAGAGTGGAGTACTGCTGCACAATGACAGCCCCTTTCAAAGCTGGAGAAATTGCTGACCTGGAGAGCGTGCAGAGATCCTTTACTGCTATAATCCACTCAGTAAAACATCTAAACTATTGGGACCGACTAAAGAGCCTAAATCTGTACTCCCTTGAGCGCAGGCGGGAGAGATACATAATAATTTACACGTGGAAAAATTAGAGGGGCTGGTCCCAAACCTGCACACAGAAATAACATCACATGAGATCAGAAGACATGGCAGGATGTGCAGAATACCCCCATTGAAAAGCAGAGGTGCAACAGGTACTCTGAGAGAGAACTCTATCAACATCAGAGGCCCGAGACTGTTCAACATGCTTCCACTACACATAAGAGGCATAACTGGCAATCCCCTCACAGTGTTCAAGAGAGATCTGGATAAGCACCTCCAAAGAATACCTGATCAACCAGGCTGTGACTCATACATCAGGCTGTGAGCAGCCGCGTCAAACAGCCTGGTTGATCAGTCCAGCAACCAGAGGCCTGGTCGACGACCGGGCCGCGGGGACACTAAGCCCCGAAGCACCTCAAGGTAACCTCAAGGTAACCCTTAATTACCTCCTACCCTTAATTACTCGACAAAATTCAGCAATTAGAACAATAACAAATTCCAGTCCCAGGCACTACTCTGCTCCCCTACTGAAATCCTTGAACATGTTAAATATCAAGTCTCTGCACATACTCTCAAGTGTTCTCTATATCTATAAAGCTAAATTGCAATACCAATCCTGACCTTAAGCACTTCCTAGAAGGCTGTAATAGAACTCACAGTCATCACACCAGAAACAAATATCTCTTTGATATTACTAGAGACTCAACCAAAGCAGAAATGCTATGCAAATCAAGGGTCCCAAATTGTAGAATGACCTCCCTAATGTTATTAAAAGCTGTACGTCTCTCCGCCAGTTAAAAAAGACTAAGAAATATTTACCTAATATCATGTAATTATTTCTTATACTAATACCATGTAACTAGTTTCACTCACATTTTCCCTTGTAATAAGTTATTTTTGAGTTACTCTTATCTTAAATTTGTATTTACTAAGTATTATGTACTCTATGCATTTATTGTCATCTAATTTCTGGCATTTCTTTGTTAAAGTGTTGACGTATGCCCTTTATGTTCCATGTATATTTTTAGTGTTGGCCCCTCTGACCTTAACTTACTATATAGGGAACATTTCCCCGTGTTCTATTATGTTCCAAAGAAAATGTTATGAGAAAGAGTCCAGTTGCTTTCTGTATTACACCCTGTATTTCCATTCTGTTATAAATGTAAACAAACTGCTGTACTATTGCTACAACTACTGACTCCATATTGTAATAGGCTATGGCTGTCATTGGGCTGGACTGTAGAGTGACGGTCTCGCTTCATGCAGGTCGGCGTTCAATCCCCGACCGTCCAAGTGGTTGGGCACCATTCCTTCCCCCCCCCCCCGTTCCTTCCCAAATCCTTATACTGATCCCTTCCAAGTGCTGTATAGTCGTAATGGCTTGGCGCTTTCTCCTGATAATTCAATTAAATTCTTAAGTATCACCTTTTTTGCATTCATTAATTAACCCCTGTCACACCTGTTACGATCCTGGGTTCCTTAGTTGGAAACCAGAGGTCATATTGAGCTCTAAATGTATTATATTTATTTATTTATATACAAGAAGGTACATTAGGTTTGTGAGAATACATAGCATAGTATTTACAATCTTGTAAAGCCACTAGCACGCGCAGTGGCTTTACTCAGACAACACTCAGCTCCCTTGTTTAAATCCCTAAACTTGCTAAATAATAACTCCCTCCACACGTTCTCTTGTGTCAACTACATTTACAAAACCCTGTTCTTAAATGCAACCCATTCTCTGAAACTCTCCCTGAACAGATGTAATTGACCCATTATCACCACACCAGAAATAAATATCTCTTTGATATCCCAAGGGTAAAACTTAATCTGTGTAAACACTCTATGCAAATTAAGGGACCTAGTTGATGGAACTCACCCCCTAGTGAATTGAAAAGCTGTTAAACTTTTGCCTCATTTAAAAGCAAAACCAAAATGTACCTAATTTCATCTTCATAGTTTCCTACACTGAGCTTTAAATTTGCTCTATATCTAGTGTTACCCAATCTCCCAATTTTTAAGTACTTAACCCAAACAATCTTATCATTGTGTTCATTGCTGTCTTCTTTTATGTGCTAGACATATGCTGAATTGTGCCTACCAATTTTTTTCAACTACCATTCAAGCTGTCATTGCAATCAATCTGAGCTACCTATGTGCTTTAATATACCTACAATTTTCTCTCATCTTTTATTTTTTTTTCTTGCCTTGTAACTATTATCATTTTTTATAAATTTTGCAAGTATTTGCCTACTTAAAATTTTCTTAGATTAAGAACTTGCCCGAAACGCTGCGCGTACTAGTGGCTTTACAAGATTGTAATTACTATATTATGTATCCTCACAATCCCAGTGTACCTTCTTGTATATATATATAAATACATAAATAAATAAATAAATAAATAAATAAATAAATAAGGTACATAATATCTGATTTTGGAGAGTATACCAACTGTTTTAGAGACTTTCTTAGTTATGTGCTGTATGTGGGTGCTGAAGTTGAGTCTCTTGTCTAGGAATAGGCCAAGAAACTTTCCATTATTTTTATTGCTAATGTTTACATTGTCTATCTGAAGCTGAATTGCATTTGTAGATTTGCTTCCAAATAAGATGTAGTAGGTCTTTTCTATGTTAAGTGTTAGTTTATTGGTTGACATCCATAAGTGGACTTTTTTTAGTTCATTATTAACAACATTATTTAGTGAATATGGGTTGGGGTTAGAGTAGATGAGGGTAGTATCATCAGCAAACAAATTAGGTTTTAGAATGTTAGAGACATTAGGCAGATCATTGATGTACATAAGAAATAGGAGAGGTCCCAAGATGCTGCTGCCCTGTGGCACTCCAACGGTTATTGGTAGAGTGGGAGAGGTTATATGATTGATGGCTACACATTGGTGTCTATCACTAAGATAGGGTTGGATATAGTCCAACATCAGAGGCCCGAGACTGTTCAACACGCTCCCACTACACATAAGGGACATAACTGGCAAACCCCTCACAGTGTTCAAGAGAGAACTGGATAAGCACCTCCAAAGGATACCTGATCAACCAGGCTGTGACTCATACGTCAGGCTGCGAGCAGCCGCGTCCAACAGCCTGGTTGATCAGTCCAGCAACCAGGAGGCCTGGTCGATGACCGGGCCGCGGGGACGATAAGCCCCGGAAGCACCTCAAGGTATCCTCAAGGTAAGGCATGGCCTCGGATTCCATAATGAAGGAGTTTACGTAAGAGGTAACTGTGATTAACAGTATCAAAGGCCTTTCTCAGGTCAATGAAGAGTCCAATCGGAAACTCATTTTTGTCAAGGGCTGAGTAAATTATATCAAGGAGACTAATAATTGCATCGTTGGTACTCTTTTGGGAGTGTAAGCCAAACTGACAGGGGCTAAGAATGTCGAATTTTACGAGAAAGGAATAGAGCTGTTTGTAGATAATTTTTTCAAATATTTTTGATAGTATGAGTAGGTTTGATATTGGTTTATAATTGTTTATGTCTGCTGGATTACCTCCTTTATGAACTGGCATTACTCTTGCTTTTTTAAGGATATCAGGGAAGGTATGACAATCAAGGGATTTGTTTAACAGCAGAGCTATAGGTGGCGCAAAGGCATGGGAGGCGCTCTTGTATACAATGGTTGGGATTTCACTGATGTTCCCAGCTTTAGTTTTTAGTGCAACCTGTCCTCTTAAAAAGAACGTCGCTTTTGGCCGTTTGCCCGTATGGCCGAATATGGACATAATTTGAAAATAAAAAAAAAAATGAAAATAAGTTTGGGATTTTTTTTTCAACAACAGTAAGTTAAGGGTCCTCTGATAGGTTAGGTGGGCAGGAAAGTCTCATAAAGTTTCAAAACGGTATGAAAAACGTTAATGAAAAGTTTCCTCTTCTTTGCTTGCCGAGTAAGCCGGACGACTCAAACAGAAAACGGGTCAGTACGTCACTTTTGTGAGTCGATTTCATTTCAAATTACGTCCAAATTTGGCCATAGCGCGCATACGAGCCAAAGTGACGTTATTTTAAAGAGGACGGGTTGTTTAGTGAGTGTATGATGGACACAACATCTGTCGGGCTGACTGGTGAAAGGAGAAGAGTGTTTTGGATAGCTGCCTGAGAGATATGTGTCTGAGTCTGTGGGATTTTACTGGCAAGGTTAGCACCAACCGATAAAAAGAAGCTATTAAATTCATTCGCCATTTCTAAATCAGTTGATGGTGTAAGGCCATCCTTAGAGAGTGTTATCTGGTTGTGGGACTGTTGTTAGTTCCTAGGATATCAGAGATGGTATTCCATGTGCTTTTCATGTTGCCTTTTGCTTCTTTGAATCTAGTCTCATAATATGAAAGTTTAGCTTTTCTTATGATACTGGTAAGCACTGATGAGTACCTTTCAACTACTTCCTTTGTAATTAGGCCAATCCTAAATTTCTTTTCATATTCATGTTTTTTGTTGATTGATTTAATTATGCCACTTGTGAACCACGGGTTGTTTTTTCTTTTGTCAGTTACTTGTTTGGTAAGGAGGGGACAGTGAGTGTTGTAGAGGCTTAAAGTTTTGGAGAGAAAGAGGTTAGTTAATGAGTTTATATCCTGTGTATTATTGAATTCAGATTCCCAGTTAATATTGTGAAGTGCATTAGAGAGATTGCCTAAAGCTGATTCACTGTGTAGCCTGAATGAGATTAACAATACCAAATTTGTAACAAAGTAGATGGCAAAATTCCTTGGCGTTCTCATTGACCGCAAGCTGAATTTCCAGGGACACATTCTAAATATATAAAAAAAAGTTTCGAAAACTGTTGACATTCCTTCTAAGATCAGATATTTCTGATCAGGGGAAGGAAGACACAAACAGTATGGGGCGTAAATTTATTAGTACAGTATAAATAATTCTGCAGAGTAAGACAGGCTTCTAAGTAGGTCTTAACAAATGTATAACATAGCCGTGGCTAACTCAAAGTACACGAAACAACTTAAAATGTACACCCGCTGTAAAATAAAAGTAATCTTGTAGCCTAGTAACAAACTCTGAAGTAAACTAATGGCCTATTGTCTAGAATTAGCAGTGAGGCGAATGTAACAAATCTAACTAAGTATAACAGTCAGGACACCATAAGTGAACAACATAACATAATGGAAACCCTAGCTGGAAATAAACAGGCGGCAGAAAATTACATAGAGACTGGGAAAGCCTGATATGAATTTGGAGAAGAAAATAACCCCAGGCCAGAGGCCGAGCCGCCAAGGAATAAGGAGAAAGAATTTCCTAAATAACCCCAGGCCAGAGGCCGACTTAAGGTAGGGCTTACTAGTAGAATGGCAGTAAAGTCAAAGTAGTAGCTGCGGACAGCGGAACACATTGGGGACGGGCGCTGCACCCCCACCCCGCAGGGCCAGCAGGCCGGACCCCCCCCCCCCCCCCCCGAAGGGCGAGTGCCCGCTGGCCGCGAGGGAAAAACCCCAAGGTGGCAGAGCAACTATGCTACCGAACTGGGAAGGAAAGGAGGACAGACTGGAGGAGCTCGCACGTCTCCTCGACTTATGCCCCCTGGCCCTGGCCCTTGGTCGACGGTTGGGGAAGGGGGGGGCGGCTGTAGCAGCCGTGGCAGGGTCGGCCTCAGTGGTCCCCATGCCCAGAAGGCTTGTGACATGAGAGGGCCTCCGAGCCTGCGCGATGGGCGCCTGAAGCGTCGTCCAATCGTCGGCCGAAGGGGGTGGAGGCTGCGTCGCTGTGCCACCCGCCGCTTTGCCGGCAGGGGGCCTCTGGGAAGTGTGGTCGCCGTCCACATCAGAGCCGCCCGAGGAGGCCCCCGAGGAGGGGGAGGCGAAACGGGCGGGTTTCGTCCTGGCCCAGGCCGGCTGCGTCCTCACACCACTGCGCTGTTGTCCTCGCGCGCCGCCGCCCGAGCCCTCTTCCGTGTTGCAGTTGCTGCGTGATCCGGCTTCTCGCCACTGCGGAAAATGAAAAAGTAAGCATCGGTAGGACTAACAGGAAAAAAGCAGGCAGGGAGGCCCAGCTGCCGCACCAGCAACCGTCACATACACCAGTAGACAAAAGCAAAGGTAAAGTTAATTGACCATAGTGAGTGAAAATACCGGACAGATAGCCAAAGCTATCGTAATAAAACCAATGTAATAAAGCTGTCAGTTAAATAGATTAAGAGAGTAATATTCATGTAAGATTGAACAGTATTATTCATGGTAGTTTGGTTATATTAAGACCGTATTATTCATTGTATAGTTTGATTATATTAAGACAGTATTAATCGTGGTATAGTTTGGAAGAATTCAAACAATTAATCTCGAAAGTGAAAAGCAAAATTATTTGAGTATCCCACTAGAAATGGACACTGCTTTAACACTGCAACAGTATTATTAAGTAAATACGTATTTTTAAGTAAATTTAAGCTGAACAAATAAAGAGTAAACAGTGATAATCATGGATAACTTGGGTAGATTAAAGCAGGGCTATACAAGGTATAGGATGGATAGGTTAAACAGTAATATATGCAAGGTATAGTTTGGATAGATTAAAACTAATGTCCATGGGATAGAATGGATAATTAAAACAGTACTTATCCATGGAATAGTTGGTCTAGATTAAAACAATAATAGTCTCAAAAGTGAAACAAATTAACTGCGTATCCCACAGCAATGGACACTGCTTTAACTCTGCAACTGATTAGTAAGTAAATACAAGGCATAACTGAAAGCTGAACAATGTAATAAATTAATTTAGGAAAACTTAAATAATTGATAACATGTCGTAGCCCACCCAAGCCAACAGACCTCTCTACGTCCTGCGCCTACCCTGTAGGAGTAGAACAGAACAGTGAGAACGGGAGGGGAATAATGTATTCTAATAATAGAATAAGACCGTAATATAATGTACTTGATATAAGATGAACAAACGAAAGAAATAGTGATAAACATGGGAAGAATTGTTGGCTTAAAGCGGGATTAATCAAGGGATAGGATGGTAGGTTAAATAGTAATAGTGCATGGTATGGTTTGGATAGAGTAAACTGTAAAGTTCAAGGGATGGAATGATTAATAAACAGTAATAAACAAGGGAGAATGGCTAGCCTAAAGCAATAATATTCTCAAAAGTGCAACAAAAGACAAACGTCTGTGACGAACAAGCGGGGCTGAGCCAGCCAGACAAGCAGCTGTGACGAACGAGCTGGGCTACATCAGCCAGACAAACGTCTGGGACGAACGAGCTGGGCTACACCAGCCAGACAACGTCTGGGACGAACGAGCTGGGCTACACCAGCCAGACAAACGTCTGGGAAGAACGAGCTGGGCTACACCAGCCAGACAAACATCTGGGACGAGCGAGCTGGGCTACACCAGCCAGACAAACGTCTGGGACGAACGAGCCGGGCTACACCAGCCAGACAACGTGTGGGACGAACGAGCTGGGCTACACCAGCCAGACAAACGTGTGGGACGAACGAGCTGGGCTACACCAGCCAGACAAACATCTGGGACGAGCGAGCTGGGCTACACCAGCCAGACAAACATCTGGGGCGAACGAGCTGGGCTACACAAAAATCAAATCAAATCAAAATGTTTATTTAGGTAAGGTACATACATAAAAGTGATTGTACAGAGTGATGGAGTCACACCAGCCAGACAAACGTCTGGGACGAACGAGCTGGGCTACACCAGCCAAACAAACGTCTGGGACGAGCGAGCTGGGCTACACCAGCCTGACAAACGACTGGGACGAACGAGCTGGGCTACGCCAGCCTGACAAACGTCTGGGACGAACGAGCTGGGCTACACCAGCCAGACAAACGTCTGGGGCGAACAAGCTGGGCTACACCAGCCAGACAAACGTCTGGGATGAACGAGATGGGCTACACCAGCCAGACAAACGTCTGGGATGAACGAGATGGGCTACACCAGCCAGACAAACGTCTGGGATGAACGAGATGGGCTACACCAGCCAGACAAACGTCTGGGACGAACAAGCTGGGCTACACGAGCCAGGCAAACAACTGGGACGAACAGGCTGTGGTACGCCGAACAGCCAAACGTATAGGACGAACAGGCTGGGCTACACCAGCCAGACGAACGTCTGGGGCGAGCAAGCTGGGCTACCTTACCTTGAGGATACCTTGAGGTGCTTCCGGGGCTTATCGTCCCCGCGGCCCGGTCATCGACCAGGCCTCCTGGTTGCTGGACTGATCAACCAGGCTGTTGGACGCGGCTGCTCGCAGCCTGACGTATGAGTCACAGCCTGGTTGATCAGGTATCCTTTGGAGGTGCTTATCCAGTTCTCTCTTGAACACTGTGAGGGGTTTGCCAGTTATGTCCCTTATGTGTAGTGGAAGCGTGTTGAACAGTCTCGGGCCTCTGATGTTGATAGAGTTCTCTCTCAGAGTACCAGTTGCACCTCTGCTTTTCAACGGGGGTATTCTGCACATCCTGCCATGTCTTCTGGTCTCATGTGATGTTATTTCTGTGTGCAGGTTTGGGACCAGCCCCTCTAATATTTTCCACGTGTAAATTATTATGTATCTCTCCCGCCTGCGCTCAAGGGAATACAGATTTAGGCTCTTTAGTCGGTCCCAATAGTTTAGATGTTTTACCGAGTGGATTCTAGCAGTAAAGGATCTCTGCACGGGCTACACGAGCCAGGCAAACAACTTGGACGAACAGGCTGTGCTACGCCGAACAGCCAAACGTATAGGACGAACAGGCTGGGCTACACCAGCCAGACGAACGTCTGGGGCGAGCAAGCTGGGCTACACGAGCCAGGCAAACAACTGGGACGAACAGGCTGTGCTACGCCAAACAGCCAAACGTATAGGACGAACAGGCTGGGCTACACCAGCCAGACAAACGTCTAGGACGAACAGGCTGGGCTACACCAGCCAGACAAAAGACTAGGTAAGAACAGGCTGGGCTACACCAGCCAGACAAACGTGTAGATTCGAACAGGCTGGGCTACACCAGCCAGACAAACGTGTAGGTACGAACAGGCTGGGCTACACCAGCCAGACAAACGTGTAGGTACGAACAGGCTGGGCTACACCAGCCAGACAAACGTGTAGGTACGAACAGGCTGGGCTACACCAGCCAGACAAACGTCTAGGACGAACAGACTGAGCTACACCAGCCAGACAAACGTCTGGGGACGAACAGGCTGGGCTACACCAGCCAGACAAACGTCTAGGACGCACAGGCTGGGCTACACCAGCCAGACAAACGTCTGGGGACGAACAGGCTGGGCTACACCAGCCAGACAAACGTCTAGGACGAACAGGCTGGGCTACACCACTTCTACGCTTCTTGAGTCGCGGACCGTGACGGGAGCGGAGTGAGAGAGAAACCTCCCGTTCCACGCTATTTATGCCACCCAGACTGTACGCACCGCGCCTTGCAGAACGCGGTGCGCAATTGTCTCTTCCTTCCCCATCAGAAATTCCACCGCCTTTCGTTCAGAAGGCAGTGGCCATTTATGTACCTCGCCCTGCCCTGGTGACACTCTATTATTCTCTCATCTATCCTTATCTCTGTGGGAAATTATCTCTTATCTCTTACCTGCTATTATGTACCTCGCCCTGCCCTGGTGACACTCTATTATTCTCTCATCTATCCTTATCTCAACTATGGTATTTGTGCTTGTGGTTCTACTACCCAAAATCATTTACATCCTCTAATTACTCAACACAAAGCTGCTATTAGGACAATATCTCACTCTTGCCCCAGACATCACTCGGTACCCTTACTCAAATCTCTGAATATGTTAGATATTAAATCCCTGCACATCGTCTCATGTGTATTATATATATATATATATATATATATATATATATATATATATATATATATATATATATATATATATATATATATATAAAACGCTGAACTGTAATGTCAGTCCTGACCTTAAAAGCTTCCTAGAAGGTTGTAACAGATCCTATGAGCACCACACCAGAAACAAATACCTATTTGATATTCCAAGAGTACGACTTAGTCAAACTAGAAATGCTTTACAAATCAAGGGACCTCGAATGTGGAATGACCTTCTCAATTATGTTAAAGACTATACCTCTCCCAACCAGTTTAAGATAAAAACTAAGTACTACCTAATTAACTCAATGTAACCTACCTCACACCCAAAATGTCAGCCCATGTCTTCTATTTTAAACAATGCTGTTTTGTTGACCAAATTGTATTTTTGTTTTTTTCTGCCATGTTTCCCCCCCCCCCCTTTTTTCCATTCTTTTCTTATTTTTTCTCAACACAATTTATACTTTAATCTCAATTAGTATTAAGTTTAGTCTTGGTGTTTTTCCTGCCTGAAACGCTTTGCGTAATAGTGGCTTTAGGCATTGTATGTACTAGCTCTAAGTATAAATCCATCAACTTTTGTATCTTACCTTGTATGTTACCTTACCTGAATAAAAAATTATTTATTTATTTATTATTCAGACTCTGAGCTTGTTGATTATTAAATGGAATATTGAACTAGTTATCAACTATTCTTAGAACTGTTAAAGTAACCAGTATTGAATGTCGGTGAAGACTAGTAATGTTTATAATCTGCACGATCAGCTAGGTATCTTCCCGGCAGCAACTGGAGAGAACTTGGGCACCGAGGTCTCCTTCGGTCTTCTCTGGACTACTGTGCTGGGTCAACACCTCTCCTATGTGCTTCTGGCTCCTCCTCTTCCTACTCCTCTCTTCCCTTACCCCATTCAGGGTTTATTCCACAGTTAAGTTATTTAGTACTAAGGCACCATATTACTGGCTAGGTGTGCGTTTTATTTATAAATATGTAAATAAATAAATAAATATAAATATGTTTATTCAGGTAAGGTATATACATACAAATGATGTTACATTAATGGATCGAATTATAGATAGAGCTAGTACATACAATGCCTAAAGCCACTATTACGCAATGCGTTTCGGGCAGGAAGAACATTAATATCTAGAACTTAATACTAATTGAGCATAAAGAATAAAATGTGTTGAGAACAAATACAAATTAAGATAAAAAAAGGGGGAACATGACTGAAAAAGCAGCACAAATACAAAAGGTTGACAAACAGCATTGATTAAAAAAATAACAGACATGGGTTGACAATAGAGGGGTAAGGTAGGTTACAGGGAATTTATTAGGTAGTGTTTAGTTTTAATCTTAAACTGGTTGAGAGAGGTACAGTCTTTAACATGGTTGGGGAGGTCATTCCACATTCTGGGTCCCTTGATTTGTAGAGCATTTCTAGTTTGATTAAGCCGTACTCTTGGAATATCAAAACTGTATTTATTTCTGGTGTGGTGCTCATGGGTTCTGTTACAACCTTCAATGAAGCTTTTGAGTTCAGGATTGGCATTACAGTTCAGCGTTTTATATATGTATGATACACATGAGAGAATGTGCAGTGACTTAATATCTAACATATTCAGAGATTTGAGTAGGGGTACCGAGTGATGTCTGGGGCCAGAGTTGGATATTGTCCTAATAGCAGCTTTGTGTTGAGTAATTAGAGGACGTAAATGATTTTGGGTAGTAGAACCCCAAGCACAAATACCATAGTTGAGATATGGATAGATGAGGGAGTAATAGAGAGTCACCAGGGCAGGTCGGGGTACATAATATCTGATCTTAGAGAGAATGCCAACAGTTTTTGAAACTTTTTTTGATATATTTAGAATGTGTCCCTGGAAATTCAGCTTGTGGTCAATGAGAACGCCAAGGAATTTGCCATCTAATTTGTTACAAATTTGGGTATTGTTAATTTTGAGATTTATTTGATTAGAGGATTTATTGCCAAACAGAATATAGAAAGTTTTGTCAATGTTAAGGGTGAGTTTGTTGGCAGTTAGCCAAAGATGGACTTTATTTAGCTCAGTATTTACTGTGGCATTTAGAGCAAGGGGGTCAGGACTGGAGTAAATGAAGGTTGTGTCGTCAGCAAATAGAATTGGTTTGAGGTGTTGGGAGGCATTTGGAAGGTCATTAATGTAGATGAGAAAGAGGAGAGGGCCAAGTATGCTGCCCTGAGGAACACCAATGTTGATGGGTAGGGTGGGAGAAATTGAATTATTCACAGAAACATACTGGAGCCTGTCAGTAAGGTAAGATTTGAGGTATTGCAGGGAGTGTCCTCTGACTCCATAATGATGTAATTTAAGAAGAAGGTTTTGGTGGTTGACAGTGTCAAAAGCCTTTCGCAGGTCCACAAATAACCCAACAGGGAACTCATTTTTATCAAGAGCTGCATGAATCAAGTTAATCATACTAATAAGTGCATCGTTAGTGCTTTTTTTGGGTCTGAAGCCATATTGACAAGAGCTAAGTATATTGTGTTTGGCTAGATAAGAGTAAAGCTGCTTGTAGATTAGTTTTTCAAATATTTTTGACAAGTTAGGCAGGATTGATATAGGTCTGTAGTTGTTAACATCTGTGAGATCACCACATTTGTGGACAGGGGTTACTCTCGCTTTTTTTAGAATATCTGGAAAGGTTTGGAGTTCAAGTGACTTGTTGAAGAGCAATGCAATAGCAGGGGCTAAAGATCTGGAGGCTTTTTTGTAAATTAAAGTTGGTATCTCATCAAGGGCACTAGACTTGGTTTTAAGGGAAAGGATTATCTCATTGACTTCAGTGGAATTAATAGGCTTTAAGTACAGAGACTGTGGATAGTTACCTGTAAGATAGCCGTTAACACCAGTACTGGAGGATGGAATATCGTTCGCAAGGGATGAACCAATAGAAGAGAAGAACCTATTGAACTCAATAGCAGAATCAGAGGCTGAAAGCTGACCATCGTTATTGGACAGGAGTGTATGTTTGTTATTTAGAATCTTCTTTGATCCCAATATTTGTGAAATTGTGCTCCAAGTTTTTTTAATGTTTCTCCTTATTTGGGTAAATTTATCCTCGAAGTATTTAGTTTTAGCTCGTCTAATTATCTTAGATAGCAATAACGAGTAATTCTTTGAGAATTCTTTGGAGACAATACCTAATCTATACTTCTTCTCAAGGTCATGTTTTTTATTAATGGATTTAAGTATTCCCTTTGTTAGCCAGGGATTGTTAAGCCTTTTGGTTGTGACTTGTTTTGTAAGCATAGGACAGTGGGTGTTATAAAGGCTAAGAGTTTTTTGAAGAAAAGATTGCACTGCTAGGTTGATGTCCCCTATGTTACCTAACTCGGACTCCCAATTGACATTATCAGCAGCAGTTATAAAATTGGCTAATGCAGTTTCATTGTGCAGCCTAAAACTTAGCTTCCTTGATTCTAGAGGTGGTTTGCTAATGTTAGTTAAGAGAAATGTGGGGTAATGGTCTGTAGTGCTATCGGTGATTATACCTGAAGTAAGTGGAGAGGTTAAGTTTGTCCAGATGTGATCTAGAGACGTGGCAGTACTATCAGTGATTCTAGTAGGTCTAGTGATTAAGGGTATGAGGAAGCAGGAATTCATACAGTTAAGGAAGCTAACAGTAGTAGGGTGTTCAGGCTCGCAGAGGTCAATATTAAAGTCCCCTGCGATAATTAGATGGTTTTTGTTCAGTCTGTTATCGAGTATTAGGTTTCTGAGGTTTGAGTTGAATTCGGATACATCAGTGTTAGGAATTCTATAGACTGCACCCACAGACAGGACAGACTCGGCACCCTTGACTCTGAAGCTAGCGAAGATATACTCCCCACAGGAGTCTCTAGTTCTAATTTCTTTTAAGCATGTAAGTTCATGGTGGTAGTAAAGAGCAATACCACCACCTCTCTGAATTTGACGACAGTTGTGAATTGCCGAGTAGTTAGGCATGTTAAAGAGTTGAGTAGTGTCCTCTTTCAACCACGTTTCAGTAAGTATAATAAAAGAGAATTTGTTGTCAACAGTTTCAATCAAGGCACTAACATCATCGAAATGTTTACCTAGGGATCTAACGTTCAGGTTGATTACAGAGATATTGTGATTATGAGTTAATACATTGTTAACATCTTGTGCTGCAAAATAACTGCAATTTAGATCATTAAAATGATGATTGTCATAGATAGTGGATAAGAGGTTTAGTTCAGGGTCTATACTTGACTGCATAAAGAGGCTGGTTGCAGGAAAACAAGGCAGTTGTGGCAAATACAAAGTCGAATTAAGCTATAAGTGGGGAAAAAATATATAAACAAGACTATACAAAACAAACACAAAATGAACAACAAAGAAAAAATTAGGTAGCTAACAAGGGTCTTACAAGGGTACAATGGAGTAAGGGAGTATGGTGAGGCTAGGCAACCTAGGTAGTAAATAAAGTCAGAAAAAAACATATAAACATAGACTATACAATACAAAAGGTATAGATATACAAAATAAAGATATAAACAAAACTATACAATACAAAAACAAAATGAACAAAAAAGAAAATTGAGGTAGATTGCTTACAAGTATTCTCAGGTACACTGAAAGTAACAATATGCTATTTGAGACACAGGCAAAGCCAGGGGTACACTGGAGTAAAGGAGTATGGCGAGGCTAGGCAAACTAGGTAAAAGAAGAAATCAGAGAAAAAAGTTGAAAAATAAGCATAGGACAAATTTAAGCAAATGATTATATAATATAACTAGTTCAGTTATGACTGTACAACTATTAAGACCTAAAGGAATAATTAAGACACAATTAATTAAGTCCAGTAACAGACTAGTAAAGAGTAATTTAGAAATTCAGCTAAAAGTGAAACAAGGAGACTTAAGTTACCTAGCCCGCACTAGGTGACAAGGGGGTTAATTAAGTTGATTCATTGAGAGTGACAATAAGGTGAGGCAAACCACTTTGGGAGAGGAAAGTGTTGAGGTTCTCTTCATTAGTAATTGTAAACATTTTCCCCTCAGCAGTCTTTCTCACTTTAATCAATCCATCTCTTACAAAGCACTGATGAATCGCCTCTGGGTTTTGATGACGGATTTGACGCAGGCGGTAGAGGAGTTGCTGTCTTTTCCTAGTCAAGCACTCGTTGATGTATATTCCCTTCCGTTGGGATGCAGCTGACCGAACAAGATGCGATTTCAAGGACTGGGAAGTCAGCTTCAGGCGAATTTTCCGCTGGTTTTGACCTGATGGATTCTTTTTGCCTACTCTGTAGGCAGCAATAATGTCTGTTTTATTTATAATGACCTGCAATTCGTTTTTTATGAGAGCCTGAGCTATTTCAACACATTTTTCCCCTTCACGCTCCACAGGTATATCTTGGGATGACACAATAACAGAGTCCAGCAGCTTTTGCTGATCTTGTTCTTCCTGGGAGACGGAACGTTGAGCGGATAATGTACTGATACATTCGGTCATTTTGTTGAGAGCTTCCTCTTGTTTTTTTATTGCTTCATCAGTTTTCATAAGATTGTTTTTCTCACGGAGATCATTCAAGTCATGCTGGAGTTGATCTTGGCTAGCCTTATAGTTTCTAATATCGTCGCGGAGGAGGGTTATTTCTTGTTGTTGACGATGGAGATTCGCACAGTTAGCTAGATTCTCATTTTGAAGACTCAAGATGATAGCATTTTGAGACTCAAGGACTAGGCACAACTTTTTAAACCACTGATTCTCGGTCCAGTTCGGGAACTCCGGTGAGGACCGGAAGCTCGCTTGAATTGCGTAAACTGGGATGTTAGCATGTTAATGGGAGAGGATTGAGAGGACCCCGCTCCCTGCTCAATGGGGTTGAGGGTAGAGCAGCACCTCTGCCGTGGACCCCAGAGCTTCCAGATGGAGAAACACGAAGGCTGTCAGAGTTGGCCGGGATGGATGCCTTGTTAGGGGGTTTGTTGCTCTTATTTCCCTGCGCAGTCACGTTTTTAGGAGACATAATTGTTTGAGAATGGACCAGGGTATTTGTTGTGAAGAAACTTTCGTCAGGCCGCGCGGTGGCGAGGAGAGGCGGGCAGCATGCACTATACTCACAGCCGTGGCGGTTTGTTGTGAAATTTGATTGAGATGGAATGAGTTGCTTTTGGTTTGTTTCTTTGATAGTGCTATAACATGCTTGAACTCCAGGTACTTAGCTGCCTGTGGGTGGCGGTCTACATCATCTAGCAGTAGTTTGAGGGCTGTAAAACAGCTAAGAGTGAGGAGCGTAGCGTGCACTCAACAGCGTCAGCCGACGACGAACATCGATGACGAACGAACATATATATAACATATATCGACGACGAACATATATATATATTATATGCACTACTATAACTTACTTGCATTTATTGTTGTGTTCTGCTATAATTATTCTCTAATTTTAGTAGACTTAGCACTTTGTAAGCTTTTATTGTATTGTTATATTATTGTATTGTTGTGTTTTGCTATAATTACTTTCTATTTACAGCAGATTTAGTATTTAACTGTTCCTGTAATTGCTTATCTTATATTATCGTGACATTATTTTATCTATATGCTTACTGATATTGATCCTGATCGAAATCTTCTGTCCCATATCCACACAAATCAGCACATTGATCATCATTATTGCAGGTATTACACAGCAAATCTTGCAAAAAACAAACTCCTAAATAGCACCTGCTTATCAGTCTTCAACCAAAATGTCAGGTCACTTGGTAAACATTTTGATGATATAAATGCTCTACTTACAGCACTAGGTACTAAATTATCATTCATCATTTTAACGGAGACTTGGCTAAGTAATGACTATACCCAACTCTACAATTTAGCTGGTTATAAAGCCATTCATAACTGCAGGCCTAACAAAAAGGAGGTGGCACAGCAATATGTTACAAAGATACCTTCATTTGCGATAGTGTTATTAGTGATAGAGACGACTATTGTGAATATATTTTTGCCAAGTTCTCCAGTAAATCCCTAAATCCTCCCTGACTATCGGTGCCATCTATAGATTTCCTAATACCAACATAGCTTCATTTTCAGACAACGTAAGGAATCTTATCATAAATAACAATCTCAAAAATCACATCATTCTGGGAGGTGATTTCAATTTGACCTGGGTCTTCAAAACAACCCTCAAGTTGACTATTTCCATAACATCATGCACTCCTGTATGCTAATCCCCACAATCACCAAGCCCACCCGAGTCACTCAAACATCTGCCACCACCCTGGATCAGCTATGGACTAATATAACAGCTCCCCTTACATCTGGGGTAATTTATGACAGAACAACTGACCACTATCCTACCTTCCTCATAGCAAACATGGACACAACACCACCAGAAACCAAGAAACTCTCATTCAGGCTACACAGTGAATCAGCTTTAGGCAATCTCTCTAATGCACTTCACAATGTTAACTGGAATCGGATTTATAATATATACAGGATATAAACTCATTAACTAACCTCTTTCTCTCCAAAACTCTAAGCCTCTACAACACTCACTGTCCCCTCCTTACCAAACAAGTAACTGATAAAAGAAAAAATAACCCGTGGCTCACAAGTGGCATAATAAATCAATCAACAAAAACATGAATATGAAAAGAATTTTAGGAGTGGCCTAGTTACAAAGGAAGTAGTTAAAAGGTACTCATCTGTGCTTACCAGTATCATAAGAAAAGCTAAACTTTCATATTATGAGACTAGATTCAAAGAAGCAAAAGGCAACATGAAAAGCACATGGATTACCATCTCTAATATCTATAACTAAACAACACTCCCATAACCGATAACACTCTCTAAGGATGGCCTTACACCGTCATCTGATTTAGAAATGGCGAATGAATTTAATAGCTTCTTTTCATCGATTGGTGCTAACCTTGCAAGTAAAATCCCTCAGACTCAGACACATATCACACATATCTCTCAGGCAGCTATCCAAACTCTCTTCTCCTTTCACCAGTCAGCCCGACAGATGTTGTGTCCATCATACACTCACTAAAAACCAAGCTGGGAACGTCAGTGAAATCCCATACATTGTATACAAGAGCGCCTCCCATGCTCTTGCGCCACCTATAGCTCTGCTGTTCAACAAATCCCTTGAGTGTCATACCTTCCCTGATATCCTTAAAAAAGCAAGAGTAACGCCAGTTCATAAAGGAGGTAATCCGGCAGACATAAACAACTATAGACCAATATCAAACCTACCCATTCTATCAAAAATATTTGAAAAAATTATCTACAAACAGCTCTACTCCTATCTCGTAAAATTCGACATTCTTAGCCCCTGTCAGTTTGGCTTCCGCTCCCAAAAGAGCACAACGATGCAATTATTAGTCTCCTTGATATAATTTACTCAGCCCTTGACAAAAATGAGTTTCCGATTGGACTCTTCATTGACCTGAGAAAGGCCTTTGATACTGTTAATCACAATTACCTCTTACGTAAACTCCATCATTATGGAATCCGAGGCCATGCACTGGACTATATCCAATCCTATCTTAGTGATAGACACCAATGTGTAGCCATCAATAATATAACCTCTCCCTTCTACCAATAACCGTGGAGTGCCACAGGGCAGTATCTTGGGACCTCTTCTATTTCTTATTACATCAATGATCTGCCTAATGTCTCTAACATTCTGAACCTATTTTGTTTGCTGATGATACTACCCTCATCTACTCTAACCCCAACCCACATACACTAAATAATGTTGTTAATAATGAAGTAAAAAAAGTCCACTTATGGATGTCAACCAACAAACTAAACTTAACATAGAAAACCTACTATATCTTACTTGGATGCAAATCTACAAATGCAATTCAGCTTCAGATAGACAATGTAAACATTAGCAATAAAAATGATGGAAAATTTCTTGGTCTATTCCTAGACAAAAGACTCAACTTCAGTACCACATACAACACATAACTAGGAAAGTGTCTAAAACAGTTGGTATACTCTCCAAAAATCAACCAACCTAACTCTGCTCTCATCTCTCTATATTATGCACTAATCTATCCATATCTCAACTATGGTATCTGTGCATGGGTTCACCACTGCAAACCATCTCAAGTCCATCATCACCCAGCAAAAATCTGCTATCAGAATAATATCAAATTCCTGCTTTCAGACAACACTCAGCCCTTTGTTAACTCCCTAAACATGCTAAACATAATCTCACTCCATAAATTCTCTTGTGTCAACTACATTTACAAAACCCTTT